>UZAN01043784.1:0-15033 GCA_900618425.1 Echinostoma caproni
AAGCCATCTATCTCTATGAGCGCATCCTCAACGTTTTGATTTAACCAGGTTTCTTGTATGCATACCACACAGGTGTTGGAATTTATGCGTGTGTTCAGTGAGGAAGTTAAATTCGAGATCGTTGTGAAGAGAGAGCGAACGTTGGTACTGACCAATGAAGGCACGGTCATCTTGGCAGAAGGAGTGCTATTAAGCGCACACTGCCATCCGCCACGCTTGCGCTTCTTGATCCAAGCATGATTGCCATATTCTCCAAGCGTATCGTTTGTATGAGGCAGAGAATTAACAGATTTCAATCTAAGCGTATCCTGACGAGAGTAAGTATGGGGCCGGAACATGTTTGACATCGAGACAGCCATAAAATCCATTGAGACGACGGGCACACAAAATGGTAATGTTTTGCACGCGATTGTCTCATGGGTGGGCTGATGTTAGCAGAACAAATTACGATCAGATCACTGATGAATACACTAAACCCGTCCATTTGTCCAACCCGCTCCATGAGTCCGTGCAAACAATTTGTGATCATACTGTAATCGCTGCGTTAGTGATCACCAAATTACCACCTGGAAAAACGTGTGCCTGCTATCATCGCTCTCACTCAAATTTCCTCATCTTCTGTGCCTGGCAGCCCTTTGAGATGGCAACTAAACAAATTAGATTAAAACGTCATCCAGCCTGACAATATAGGAATTCACTTTCATTCACTTTTATCCATCTACTTTGGGTTTGTTAAGCAGTTTTGTTAGTTTTCACAAAGAAATGAATCGGGTTACCGCATGTCTAATCTGAATTCTTCTAGTCGTTTGTTCCTTAAAAATACTTTTTGAGAGCGTTTATCACTGTACCCCCAAATGATTTTATTCTCCTCGGCCCGTGGACAAATGAATATCGCGCTGGAAAGGCTGACGTACAACTGAACCATTTGAGATTGAGGATCCCAAATCCATGATTTTAACTAAAACCATTTCATTCTTTTATTGTGAACAATTTTGAATTTTGTCTTTTGTAATGGAACACTTTTTCAACGATACATGTAATTAATAGAACTTACCCTTTTAGTTGACCTCTCCGAACCCGTAGCGTTGTTTTCCGTGTAGTTTGAGGTGCATGCATTTTTGAGCTATGCGAACTTTTCTCACACGCACTCCGTCATACGACTTTGATCTTTGTTCTAATCCAAATCAGCATTTCTGATATTTGAGTTTAAGCAAAGTCAGACTCTGTGTTCCATCTCCGATCGGTGGTTTTGACGTGGTTCCAAATTTTCGCTACTGCAAGAGTTTCACGTTCTTTACACCTTTGTCGCAGTGTGAACTGCATCCAAATTGCCTTAGTGTTGTTTATCCTACACCGGGAAATAAGGGCACATTTAGCCAGTCACTGAACCTGTACAATATTGATTGAACATCTCACCATGGAAGACATGAGTTTTTGGTATGACCATCGTGCTAATTCTAGGAACAGACGGAAGCATATGCTACTTTACGTTCACGGGCGACGGTAAATGTTGATGACAGTTGACCAACTGGACTTAGTCATCATAGCCGTTGAAAAATTCCATCACCTTGTCTGAGGTCAAATTTACTGCGTGCAGTCTGAACGACGAACCCCAATGTGTTGTTATTGTCGTTTTTTCAGTAAGAGGATATCGGTTTCGCCTATGAAATACGAAAAAAGAGATTCGTTCAAGGGAGAAAGTCTTACACTTCGTTCGACCAATGCATGCTAAGGAGAACGAAGTACGAAAACAGTTGTGCACGTTGGTGACAAACGGCAGTTTTCTTATCACCAAAATGAGGGGGACTTTTATGAGGTCAGTGTTCCGTGATCTTTTCTAAATGAAAATAAATAAAATGAAATGTTTTTTACTTCCTCTTCTTTTAGTTGGATATAAAAATTTCAAAGGTGAATTCGCCGTGTATATGGCAAATGAAACGTGAACTGAAAAGCTAGGGAGCACTGGGCAGCTGTTTTGACTTGGTTGGGTCTCATCAGCAGTGCGAATCCATCGACCCAACTATTGATCAAAACCCGGACCTGATGGGCAGAACGCAAGCATGCTACCCACTCGACCACTGGGCAGCTAATCGGACCGCTTTTCATTTTCCATTTACAATATATAGTGCAATTCATCTTTGCAAGCTTGTTTCGGGCCACAGACCCTGCTTATCTCAGCACTAGCCTCCAGGGTAATGACTCGGTTGGAAACTTCCACAATCTGAGTTAACATTGAGGAAGGGGTCCGCGGCCAAACAAAGGCTGCCGGAAAAGATACAGAAATCGGGAAGACGGGCGGCGGTGAATCGGTTCGAGCCCGGGACTGCCAGGCGACGATTTGGTGAACTAACCACTTGATCACCACCGCCCTCGATTGGTTTAGTTCATGCTGTTGTTTGAGTTTAAACTTCGATGTTGGAAACAAAAAAATGGAAACTGCTCGTAGCGTTACGTGACCAAGAGTTGTCATTTCACCCTTCACTTGCACAAAGAACAGTCGACATTTTTGCAGTGTGTTACAGTAGTTGGCAGAGACTGTCTGTTGTTCATTTTATGAAAATGTTAAACTGTTTCGACGTTTCGACTGCTCACAGCTCGTGGGTCTTAAAATGACCTGAAACAGTCATGCCATGTTGCTCTTTGCCTTTCACGATAACATTGGTAAACTACTGAACTCATTTCAACCCATATGATCAATAAGTGAGGGCAAGGATGCATTTGTCCTTTGATTGATCCTTGACAATCACAGTCAAAGTCACAAACAGAATATAGATAGACAGTGGAGATGGAATGAAGAGTAACTCATAGTCTCCGACACACCTGAAAATTTGAACCTTTGTGATTACTGGATGAGCATTTTCACGCAGCCTGTGTCCCATATAGTGAATCTGTTCGTTGTGATACCGTCTGGTTAGAGCACCAATTAAAAGTACAAGCACTATTTCTTTCAGGCCTGAAAAGCCTATAAAACAGATCGTTATTGTTATTATTTAAATTTACTTCGCAATTCACGTCAGTCTCAAAAGGTGTCTCCAATCAATGAGCCCATTAAAAATCGACGGATGTTTGATCTTAATTGAGTAAGATAAGGGAAATTGACCCGGTGTGGTTAAAACAGATTACATAAACGAGAAGAGCCAAATGTCAATAGAAAATGTCAACTGCCATGTGTGTTATTATTGTTTGGGCCGTCCCCAAACGAAAAGCCAATTGTAGTGTACATTACCGACTCCATTTGTTAGTGTTTTTATTTCTTGGCATCAAGAGAGAGCTTCATTGTTATTCGTCTTAAAATAGTCAGTGTCTGCATTGTCAAACAGCGCAGACCAAAGTAACCTATTTGGTCACAAGCAAAATTTGTGATTTCATGTGTCGCCCGGTTTCCAAACACACATTTGGATTTTCGGTGTGTGAGGAAAGCCCAAATACTATTCGTACAAACAAATAAACGTGATATGAAACAATCTTTGTTCACAATATTTCTGAGTGATAACATCTCTCGACCTAATATTACTTTTTACCAAATCGCCGGGATGAGTGAACCCCTCTGAATGGAAGATGGAGAGAATCTCATCAAGTACTCCACACTGGTTCTTCTAGCTAAAATTCAGTGAATCTGATCAACTTGGTTCCGAGCGTTTCATCATCAGCCAGGGTGACATCAACCAGCGGTGAAATCGCCCAGGTAAATTAGGATGTCTATAGAAATACGTGCTAAAATGCTACCTTCGAACTCAATGGTACGAAGTTGAAAGGAACAACTTAATTACAGATCTCCACAATTTTAGACACTGAATTGATTCGGTCCCCGGAGATTCATGCAGAACACCAAACTTACACATTCCCATTCCTCAGCGCTCAATTAACCGTCATTTTGATCAGCGTACCAAGAATGATTACTCTTTATTTACTAGCTAAATCGCTATCCCACTGGAACAGTAAAGTGACCATGGAATTTTTATTTGTGCTGTGCGATAGCACCGGCTAGGGCTGATTTGCACTAATTTACAGATGTATCCTCGGTACGTTTATAGCCCATTTCTTTCAAATGCTTATTTAGTTGGGCTATATAAGCCTCTACGCAAATCAAACTATGCTGTAACTGGCTTTCCCCACTGTGAGTAAAATGAAATTCATAAATCTTTAGAAGCGCAAAATAATATACCGGATCTACAAATTATCGGAGAGGGAATTCATTGAGTTTTGCGATGCGGTTGCATTTAGTTTACTAGACTGAAGATTTACGTGAAATCCAATGTATTTTATTTAGTCGGTGTTTTGCACATTTCTGGTTGCGAAATGAATCTGTCGGGAATTCAAAAACTTAGTTAAAGATGATTGAGTTGGTCTTCGGTTTAATTTTTCTAGTTCAGAATTCACACCATTCTGTTTCTTTTATGCCCTAAGCACCCAAGTGCAAAAATTACTATATTTCTACTCACCATTTATGCCCAGACACTCACTGGGATCTAATCAATTGTCAGAACTTTCCCCCTTGACTGACATTCAACCGCCCATTCCTCAATTCAGACCCACTACTTAACCGAGTTGCACATTCGGATTTGCTTTCCACTCTCTGACAGCCTGATAGTGATCGGAAAATCTCCAGTGCCTTTCACCACACGAAGGNCACGAAGGTGATAACAGTCATAATGTTAATAATAACAATAATATGAATATGAATATATTTCTTACGTTTCTGTTTGGCATAGGATAACCTATCAGCGGAGAGCAATCAATGGAAAATGTTGTTTTCTGCCACATATTTTTAACTCTGGTTTGTTTTAAATCCCATTCATGATTGTTTCATTCTACAATCATTACACGCTCAGCATCCAGCTCCAATTGGAATCCGAACTTGGTCAAATAAAACGCATGTGTGTGTTGCCCTTTTTGCATTCAAAAAGCGGTTTATGCAGCATTTATTTTTTTCTGAAGAGTTTAAAATCATATAAGAGAAATGAAAGGTTTGATTTGCTAAGATGATGAAGTTGTCGTGTAAATGAGGCGTGATCTGAAAAGCGAGGAAGCACTGACAGATGTTTTGACCTGGTTGGGTCTCGGGTTCCGGGTTCGATCCCCAGTTGAGTCGATGGATTCGCAACACTGCTGAGACCCAATCAGATCAAAACAGTTGTCCAGTGCTTCTTAGCTTTCCAGCTCACTCCTCATTTACACGACAAATTCATCATCTAACCAAAAGTTTCAAATCACCTAACAAACGTTTTCCATCAGAATCTTTCTCACAATTTAATTTTATGATTCATTATCTTAGTGATAGTGGCTGTTTCCCATCCAGGCGCTCGCTTTTTTTTGGGGGGGAGGATAAACTCAACCAGTTGCAATGGATATTGTTATATCACTTTCAGCTCTTGCCTGTGATTTGATAATTTTTCTATCGCGGTGGGAAAAATAGACAAACAGTGCAAACTGTGTTTTCTCGCCAGCAGACTGAAATCTTTAGCACCTTGTTTAACAAGTGCTCTTGCCCGTCACACCTACACATCTGTGTGCATAAGCACACACATACACACATACATACAGGCTAGCACCAAGTTACATTCGGAAATGCTGGACCTAGACTTCGGTCATTCTATATACCAAAAGAGATTGCCCGTTCCGATTTAGAGTTGGTTGTATCTGAGAGAGAGGGTGGGAGGGAGAGATCAAAAAACGCCTGAATGTGCGATCCCGAGGGGGAAATATGTGGACATGAAACAGTTGTTAGGTTAATAATCCCACTGTGACATGAATTATGGCTGTAATTCCAACCATTAACCTTGTTATGTTCAAGAAGGCTAAGAGGTAGACAATCAGCAATGTCGACTGGGGTTGTTCAAAATGTAATCGATGTAATTGCAGTGTTAATTATGTGCTTCGTCATCCGCTTGAATTACTTAAGTTTAAGGGTTGGTCTTCACTTATTGGTTCCCGATTGAAGTTAAGTAAGAGGAACGTGGTCTTAAAATCCCAAAACAAACAAGAAGTTCAATCGGACAAGTCAATTTCTATGGTTCCACAGTGAACAGTACGAACGACCATCACGATAAAGGATAGTTTCGTCACGATATATAGGCATTCTTAACATGTTTAACGTGATTTCTGCCTGTGATGGTTGAAATCGTCAGATCTATATGACTAAAAGTATGCACTGCCAACACATTTCCTGTTAATATCTTAAATTTAGGGTCCATTTTAAATATTATAGTTAAACTCAATAATATCATGTTTCGAGCTTGGTATATCTTTAAAAATCCCCTGTTCATTAAGTCTCATATTTGTGCCCTCGAAAAATGCTGACTTCCAATATGTTATATAAAACGTGTATGGAATTCGTATTCATTACCTTTCTGTGAAGATCGTGTTTACACAGAGGTGAGAAGAGAAAAATCAGAGTTGATGATGCACACGAAACGAGCTCATTTTGAGTATGTGAAAACTCTTGATTTCAAATCTCATAAGAAGGAAGGTTTAAACTGACGCGGGGGAAATTCTGTTCACAATGGTTAACGGTTCGAGCAAACGGAAGGGTGTGTTGGGCACCCTGAACACTGTTCACGGACGTACTAACCGACTGATCGGGCAAATAATCTTGTTTCTCATGCACTGCCTTACTGTACTGCTCATTAATCTGTGGGTAGTGGAAGGCTCCGGTGCGAATCCCTGAGACATTGGAACCCACCTCTGTTTAGGATGTATAGAATAATTGCAATGCTTGATTTGGTTGAAGGGAATTTTAAAGTCAAACGTTTGCGACATAGTTAATCATTCCTGGTCGCCTTAGTGTGCATCTCTATCTTATCCTTTTTTATTAAGCGCACGACACATATTCACAAAATCTGACCATGATTACTTCCTTGAATCCTGATTCTGTGATTTGTGCTGACTGTCACTCACTCTACAAATAAAATCCTTCCAAACAGCTTGGGGAAATAAGAAGATCTTAAGCAATTTGAGTGTGTATGATGTAATCATAGTGGTGCAAACAAGCCATTTCTGTGCTCAAGAATCATTTACTTACGTTTCACTTTACGACGGCCCACTCCTTTTGCAGTTTACGTCAGTTTCATGAAAACGATGAAGTTTCATAGAAGTTTGGTAACAGAGACGATCCCATTATCACCCGGCGTTTCTCAAGGGTGTATCTCTAGTCTTTGCACAATGACGAGTAAACTGAAAGGCAACGGTGTTTCGGTGCATGGTCTCTGGTGGCTCCCAAGTAGTTAATTTGCCATTTGATAAATGAGTGCGTCCGGGGGATTCATGTGTTGCTGTTATTCGGCCGATTTCCTTCATAGTTTGTGTAATCATGCACTATATCTTTTTCCGTTTAAGATGTCCGAAATCCAATTTAAGATGTCACAATATGAATTTAAGATGTCCGAGTAACAATTTAAGATATCATGTTTCTATGTGGATAGTACCTTGCACAGGACAGCGTGAAAACATAGAAACATGATATCTTAAATTGTTACTCGGACATCTTAAATTCATATTGTGACATCTTAAATTGGATTTCGGACATCTTAAACTGAAAAGGTGTAGATCTCATCCAGGGGCTAAGAGGTGACTGTCATTGCATCCCGCACACTTTCTCGATAACGTATTTAGACCCCGGTTTTCCCTAGTCTGTGTTAGCCCGATTGACATTTGCCAACTTGAGACATCTGTGGCGCTGTTGCGATATCCGGCTGTCTGTGAAAGGTCGAGTGTATGCTGCAGCGATTAGACCAGTCCTGCTTTACGGTGCTGTGACTTCGCCATCACGAGAACCGGATAAAATAGATTGTCGGTGTTCGAACACCGCTGTATACACTGCACTGCACCATTCAGGTGGTATATATATATAACATCGGTTTGTAGACAAGCATGGTGCCAACGCCACAACAATAATAACAATAACAATAACAGGGGCAAGTGGATTGGACTATAGAACACAGTGGAAAGAGGGTTAAACAGTTAAACACTGGAAAATGTGTTTCACCGGACAAGCAATGCTATGGTCGTCCACTGGAACAAGTGGTCGACCACTATAGACTACGTTGGTTAGGACATGTGTTGCACATGACACCAAATGGGTTGCCACGGCGCGCGATGTTTACCGAAGAATTCAAGGGTGGTCAAAGTAAGATTTGGTATGAGGGTAGGAAAACCTTAATCCGGAAGCGCATTCGCGCTAGGCTCCCCGGATGGAGACCCAGGATTATGGAAACCGGTGGTTAGAGCCACTAGGTGATATGACTGAGTGTCGCAAACAGGGACGCTCGTGCATCTACTCATTACTCTTGCAGCCCCAGTCAATATGAATTCTCCATCTTTTCTTTATACTGCTCTCAACATTCTAATCTTCATTCTGCTGTTTTATCTAAATGGGTGGCAGTAACCAAAACCCGGCCATGATAATGCATGGTTAACGGTTGTGAAATCTGAAATGGTCGTCTCTCGATCGATTTATCGGTATGTGGCCACATGCTATTCAGCTTCATGCAACCAAGAACAGAAGTTGGGAAAATGAATGCGATTCAGTAGGTGGACTATGCCCCGAACGACCCAACACTCTACCAGCCAAGGGGTGTCCATTCTATTAGAAATTCTTTGAATTCCGAAAAACAGTATATTTGTTTCTTGCAAACACAAAAGTTTACCGTTACATCATGCAATACGATTTGATTGCAATGCTCTGAATGCCAACGACTGCAAATGAATTAAATCAAATCTGTTCCCTCATCAAAAAGATTGTGAGTAAGACCTTCTGCATGTAATGTTAAATAATTGAGACATTCAAATGAAACAACTCCCGATCAAACTTCAACATAATTTCTGGGCGTATTACCTGTTCATCCTTCAGATACGGATCTGGAACTCTGCCGTGGGGACAAGCACCGCCCACAGCCGGTTTCGAACAACCACGGATTGATGACGGTTTGATCGAAGTAATCGGCCTATCTGCAACGACCTTGGTTAGTTTCATTTGATAGAGCTGTTGCGTCATTTCTGTGCTTGTTTTCGGGTTGTTCCTGTGCTGTATTGGTCAAACTATCAAACGGTTGAATCCCATTAATGTTGTACACCTTTTTACTTATTCTCTCCATTCCTATAATTCAATTTTAAAATTTCCTATTATCAGTACTTCGTTTAGAAGTACTGAAAACACAATGTGACGAAAAAAGCTCATTTATTGTGTTTGGTATGCACACCAATACAACACAGCACGTACTAATTGCAGGAAGGAAGGGTTTTACAATTGAACATGAAAGTAATTTGAATGTTCGAAACTTTGGATCCTAAATGCTTCCCACTTTGGAGTTGGATTCTGTAAATAGTCAATCATCCTCTCTGTCGGTGCTTCAGGAAAGGTCATTTGTTTCTAGTCGGGCCACGAAGCATGAATTGTTTGCATGAATTGCTTCGAAGCACCCAGGGGTGTATGTGTGTGGAAATGTTTGCCAACTGCTTCCACCGTCATTAGAACATGAAACCGTATGTGCTTAACTTTCCCGTTTTAACTCTGTACCGGGGCCGAAACGCCTGAGTTATGTTTGCAATGAGATTTTTTCTAACAAGGCGCGAACCGGCCACGGTTGTGATTCCCGGCTACATATCCTGGTGTTCATGGATGCTCTATGTCAGGCACCTAGTGATAAAGTCGATGCATTTGAGCCATGTGCGTGAATGACACTTTATTTTACCAAATCGAATGACGTTTATTCACGCACACACAAACTTCGTATCCCTGTTTCAGGCGATGATTCAGGTTGGCGGTCACGGGGATAGAATTTGTCAATGTCGCACAGTCACGTTGACCACAAATAAAGTTATCCCTATGCAAATGGACGGTGAACCGTGTCGTCTCATGCCCGCCACACTGAACATCCGTTGTTCGTATCAAGCACTGGTTGTACAAAAGCAAGGTCATCAGCCCACTCAAACAACCCGGTAAGTTATTTGGTGGTACACGTGTGTATGAGGAAGGCGAGATGGTCATACGCAAAATACATATTACCACTGGCAAGTCAAGTACAGAACGAGATGGAACTCTCATAAAAACGTAAAACGTTAGACATACAAAAGTGCTTTAAACTCCCAATATCGAATCGCGAAATGCGCCTCATGAGCAAGTAGTAGAAAACGCTTCCTTGAATGCGCTAGACTGGAGGAAATTTACCTTTTGAGTGGACAAATGTTAAGGTCAGTTGAAATTCATGAAGACTTTCTCTTTGATGTGGACCGTTTGCTTGCCTGTGATGCCTTCCCCGAGGTCGGTAATCAGAACGCATACCTTTTAGTGTTAGCTGTACGTTTTAGATGTTGAATACACGTATTGTATTTATTTCAGTTTGATAAAGGTACAATTAGTGATTAATCTAGAAAATTCATAAATACTTCACTTTGCCACATCAGATGTCCAGATGTTCTTTTCATAACTTACTGGCTTATTTTGAAAGTTGATCCCTTGAATTGGGGAGTTGGCGTATCGAATAATAGTCTTTATTTGAATTCCGCCAAGTTCTTTAATTCCCAGATTGGTGTCAGTGAGATCATCATCCAAGTCATCGTCGAAATCATCATCTGCTGCTTGTGTATGAATCGCAAAATGTATCAAATAAGGAAATTTTCATGAAATTCCCACGAAAGGAAAACAGAAATCCGTCAGAAACATAGATTAGACCGTTTTTGTTGCCTAAATAACAATATTGTTTAAACTGATGGCATAAAATGGGATGCATTAGACTGTTTGCTTTCATGAACTGAACCCTTGGCACATAATCATGTATGTTTATTCACGTTTATTCACGTGTTTTTGAGTCCAAATCAAATCTCAGTACATGTTCCTGATGAAAATTTTCACGATTTACATGTTGGTGTGACAATTCCAGACCACCCAGGGCTCCCCAACAGAAGCTATTTAAGACACTTGGTCGTACAAGAGTATTTCGTGAGGCTTGCAAACAAGTACGAAGCCAACGCAGAAATACTAATAGTAGAAGATGAAAGGATTTGGACTCTGAAAAGAGCGACATGGAAATAAAACAGTTAAAGAGGATTGGGAGAACAAGAATAACACTATTTTTTTGTTTCATCATATGCTTTTTGAAATGTTTTGTGTTAGTTTTTCATTTTATTTTACATCTACAAAAACTTCGGTCTCGAATCGAGCATTGTGTCATTGGTTCAACAGAAAGCACGAGGAAACTGTAATTCTTACGAGGCGTGACCCTTTACTTGTTACCTCGGAAAGATACAACCGTACAAATGAACTATGTTGACCTAATATTTTGAAGGTCACAATGAGAGGTTCTATCTCCCTATTTACGATTCGCTGGTTGATTAATATCAGCAGCTAAGGATCATACACTTACAAGCTCAGTATCACAACTACTTGTATAAGTAGAAATTATATTCCGAAACCTAGGATCTGTACAGGTGTTTAAAATTGAAAACAAAAGAGACAAACCACCAGCACGGGCGATATTTGGGGGCCGAANACTTTAAATTATACAATCGGTTTGTTTATAGTTTCCTCTTGGCCCGTGATTATCTTTCTAATTCACCTCCACCCTGTCCGTTTTTTCCCGCTCCCCATCCTCTTGATAATTGTTTTTTTTTAACCAACCCCTTTCGATACTTTTACCTGCCTCAATTTTGTGTGTACTTTGAACGAATCCATGTTTGGGTGTGTATGCATGCGTGCGTGCATCTAGTTCAAACAAAAAGTCGGGACTGCCCACACACCACGTGATCGGTNGTTGGCTTCTGGTGGTGCTTGGACAAACGAGATGGTGAACCACCCTATTCCACAGGAAACCAGCCTTTCCACTTTGTCATCCTAATACACAACCGGCACCGGGTTCTTCGACTACCTCATTCAATCTCCCTCTCTCCTATTAATTAGAACTATGGATTACTGTAGCTATTTTTCATGGCTTCTAATGTCTGGTGCTTTGAGTGTTTTCATTTGTGTACTTTTATTGAGGTGGCTATCACATTTCTGACCATATCAAATGAGCGAATGTTTCCGTTTCTCCAATAATTCATGCACGCATCTACAAGAACATTTTTGGTCAAGTACACAGGAGAAAAGATAAAAACAGCGCAGTCAAATGTCATCACGACACTAGCGTTCAAAAAGGAAAATTTTTTATCCCAACGTGCGGCCAATACATGGTCAACATGACCAGTAATTATAGTCTAACGAATAGAGCTTTGATCTTCTTCTTCCAGTTTTAAAGGCTTCGGTGAATCTAAGATGGTGATGATATGTAGGAGGGTTTGATTCAAGTTCCGTCCCTGTTACGTATTGAGTAATCAATGAAGCTACTTATCAATATCTGGATACAGAGCAAGCGCTTCCATCGATTGTGATGATCTTGTACGGTATCATTTCTTGTCAGCTCTTTAAGCTGCAACATAGTCAACCATTCCAAACTGCATCTTAAGGATTTAAAAAATGGGACTGGAACTTTTCATTCATGTCTTGAGAAAAGCGAACTGTTTTCCATATTCTCCCTATCATGGCATTTTTAAAAGTGTATAAATCAATAAATGATTGATTTACATGAGATAATCGGTGTCTTGTTCTTTGCGACGATAAAAACGTATAAACACTTTTAACTACTGCAACCAAGTCCCTTTAACAACTTCATAAGAGCAAGAAGAAGCATCACGATCACACGATATGTTGAATTCAATTACTTCGTGGTAATCTCATCATATGTGTACATACATTCAGATCACTCTTTTAACCAAACTCGATCTGAATGTATGTACACAGCTGATGAGATTAACACGAAATAGTTTAAATCAACACATCCTGTGATCATGATGCTTCTTCTTGCTCTCATGAAACTTGTAACTCCATCAAATGTAATCCCATCAAGAGGCTGAAGAATGTCCCCGAGAACTGGTGGGTTGCATAATGGAAGGAGAAGGACAACAGTGTGGATAACTGCAAAAGTCCCTACTTGTTTTGTAATGCGGTCTGAGTCTAAGATATGTATGACCTAGCACAGGCGTACAAAATCCTCAACCGTATGACATTTTCAGATGGACTGTGCTAATCCTCGCGATTGGAAACCATCTGATTAACGTAATCAATGACAAAACCCATTTGGGATTACGGCTGTCATAAACAATGGCGCTTATTCATCTGCTCACTTCCTACGCATATCAATATAGTTGACCTTCTCTCTATATCTTTGTCTTGATAGGGTTCTCGGCTCCTTAGTTCTTCCATTTATTTATTGTTTCATTCGTCTTTGAAAGTGGTAAACGATTAACACAGTAACCAATGCACGCAGATGCATGGTAATTGCTTCTGCAAACCGCAAAAGCTTGAAACATTGAGAGTTTTTCAGTTAGGATTCTTCCAGCTCCGGAGGACAATGCGGAAAGAAATATTTATAAACGTAAGAAACTGTTTGATTACTTGAGGACAATCTTCCTCTCTGTTCCGGATAACACTCACGTGGACACGGAAAAAGCAAGGGCGTGTTTTTGGCTCTATCTCAATTCACTTATTTTGTCCTCAATCCCAACATGCACATTTGAAATTTCTTACAAGACTCTCACTTGTATGTAGTAGGGTCTTTCATTCATCCCATTGTTTGTTCACACCTGACCCCTCTCTCACTAACTTGTAATATTGTAATTTCTTCCGAATACTTTGAATAAACCGATCAGCAGCAGGAACCAGCTCACTCCGGATGTAAATTCGATCTCAGCTGCTCACCAAATGCGGGTCAGCGCACTTCCTCCGAATAGGTTTCATTATTTCAACGGTCAACATCTTATTTTCAGTCCAAACAAGAGGAGGGGTCGAGTGATTACCTTCTATATAACTTGCGCGCACGCGAGATCTGCAAATAGTCTTTAGCACAATTATTTTCTGACCGCAGATGTAAGACATCGAATATGGATGTAGTGCATCCGCATTGCGCACGCTGATCAAACATTTACAACTAACTGGCCGGTTAGAACGATTTATTCGAGTGAACGGTGCACATGGATGGCTATTTGATTCTTCACTGTCTTAGATCTGACGCTCATTTCGTTTTATTTAGCGGCACAGAAGAAAACCGAAGTGAAATAATCTTCTAACGCAACTACAGTGCGCAAGTAAAAATTACTGATCTTTTTGTTTCATATTAAGATTTAATGCAACTAAGGAAACAGCTTTACATATACGTGACATATGCGATGAGAACTGAACCCGCGATCATCGCGTCTCATTGTTTGACCATCGGAATTATCATCATCATCCTCAGGAGGTCTTGTGATGAAGTGTACAGGACGACATTTGGATTAGCGTGCGGATATCAAAGAAGCCTAGCACTACAGAATGTGCTAGGGGTTTCTGAGTTCTAGCCTAAGGGATTTCGGACGAGCGTGCTATTCACAATCACATTCGCTACTATGAATTACAAGTAATTGCTCACAAATCTTAAACAAAGAAGACTTTTATCACACGACTTTCTAACAATATTAGCTAATGAATTCGTGGTGTAACTGAGGCGTAAGCCAAGAAGTTATGAAGCACCAGACAGCTGTTTCAACCAGGTTGGGTCTTATTAGCGGTCCGAATCCATCGACCCAACTGGGGATCAAACCCAGAATGTCAAAGGTAGAACACAAGCATACTCCCCACCCGCCCACTGGGCAGCTGATCAAATTGTTTCTCATTTTGAATAGATACGATATAGCACAAGTCATCTCATATTTCTAAAAAAAGTTTTTTTAGTTCACTTTGTACAGCTATTAACCTTACACCGTCGTGTGGCGGTTTTGGTTGTTGCTTTTTGACGGCCTAATCCGTTTCTTCTCTCTAACACTTCTTTATTCCCCCCTCCTCTTTTTTCATTTCTTCCGCTGAAATGAGAAACAAATAATGTAACCTTTAAACTTTGCATAAACAATAGTATTAGTCGTGTTTCGGTTTCACGATATCCTAAACCACAAACAACCTTACGGTTATTTATTACTAGCTATTCTTGTCGATTTAGTTCCTTAAGCTACTGCCCTCCACCCCCCCCCCCC
>UZAN01043784.1:15380-26307 GCA_900618425.1 Echinostoma caproni
TATGTCCAATCCCTGTACATATGCACATACCATTCTCTATTTCCTCATGGTTATTCCTCTTCTTCTTCTTGTGTGCGTGCGCGCAATACTCCACGCATTTTGCACAACAGCGGCCCCGATCGATCATTCCTGATTTCCGGTGGTGATCAGGCTCGATTGCTGATTTTTGTCATTTCTTTGAACGACTACGAAGCCATTCCAGACGATGCGATCGCACTCCGACAAGCCGGTAAGTCGCATGAATTCAATTCGCCATCCGACTCGCTGGTTTTATTTCGAGCGCTCCTCTCCAAATCATAGAATTATACTATGCAAATACATCTGGTAAAATTTTGTGAATACAGATTACTCGTTCTATTGTGTTGTTGTGATTTAGAGGTGCAACTCTGGTTCAGGACCTTTCCACACTTCAACAGAGAAGCTCTTTGGTTTGTGTCAGTCACCAAATGCTCACTGACGGCCCTATCAAGTAGCTTGTACCTGGCAACGGTTACACTCTGGTGGTCGCTTTCCAGGTAAACTAAACCAGATCAGGGTTGCAACTCGTTGGAACACGGGGAGTAACAGATTTACCACCCACAGATTTTCCGACAGTTTGGAAGAGAAAAATCATGAGAGGCTTCGTCCGCAAGCCAGAACAGAAGTGTGAATTTTAGCGTAAAAAGAAACCCTGTTGATTTGGTTGCGTAAACGTTAAAGGTCCATCCTCAACTAATCGGTTCCGCCCCTTTGGGGAATTCACTCACACCAAACTTTTCGGAAAGTTCATGAACAATAAAAATTGCTTAACACTATCTCAGGATCCATAAACCCCATTTTGGTGTCCGATTCGAGGTATTCTTGAAGCCGTATCACCCTCTCCGTTGAAACAGCTAAAGAAAAACTGTTCACTTTCTCGACCAAAAACTATACGACGACCATATATATATATATTATATCTGCGCAGAGCTGTTTAATAAATACTACAATACAGAATTTACGTAAAATCGTACAATAGGACAATAATCCTGAGGTGATCTGATGATCAATTCCATCCAAGACAAACTTCGTTGGCAATGTGTGCCGTCTTTTGATCTGTGAATAGCCTAACTCTATCTATGGACACTAACGCACAGTTCTGACCTTCGAAACAAAAATTACTGACCATGAAAAAGTGTTTCGATGGTTGGTTTTTATTCGTGTATTGATGTATGCCTCAAATATCAACAGTTTTGTAGTGATAGAGTGCTTCCTCGTAAACTGTCGACTACATGCACACGCATACACTGTTTTTCGCTTCCAGTCCATCATTATTATTTTGTTCCAATCTGTCGTTCACGAAAGATGCAAAACCTGTTTGCCTCAATGTCTGCCGCCTGAAGTGATTCTAAGGCCAAGACACAGTGTGATCGGTCTTCACGAGTGTACTGCACTCACCCGCTCTGCCTCGGTCTCCTCGCCTCCATTGAAGCAAAAACTCCAGTTCACGCACTGTGTGAACTGCATTCATCTTCCATTGGCACATACACACAGAACATCGGTCATGATTTCTGGCATAACGAAACATTTTACTGTTCAAACCCCATGTGAAAGAAAGCATTTACCATATATTTTGAATGCTTGCTTTAACATTTGTGAATGAAATAGTTCAACAGCACTTAAACAACATTGACTTAATGGCATTGATCTACATTCGACCCGTTTCAGCTCTGTTCTACGGTGCGGTCTCCGTACGATTCAACGCCGATTTGGGTGTGGTTCGGGCAGCAATTGAGGTTTTCAACCGATCCGTTCAGGCCGATCAACCCGAACCACCTAACACAGAATCAAGTAGTTTCGGATGTGATAGTGTCCCGTTTTGCTTGTCCAAATCTTGGGCTTTCATTGATTGTAAGTCGACTGGAGGTTGCTGGGAACAGTATTATTCTGCAACACGTTTATCTTTTGTGGGCTGTGTTCTTTTTTGTTCGAGTAAGATTTGTCAGCCAGAATCCTGATACAATTTGAGTACTCCCAACGTCCTCTTCTGTCGACATTCACTATGACTGTTCCTCGAGACGGATACTCTTCTAAGTTACTAACTAAGTGGAACTAGGATGGCAAAGATTTTATAAATAGTAAAAGTGAAATAGTTGGTTGACTGACAGAGGAAGATGGTACACAGATGCCTGGTGAGCGATAAGAACCACACAGAACCAATGGTAAGCTCCCGTAGAAATCTGTTCTATTGCTTCATATACTATTTACCAAAAATAATAACACCAATGACTTCAGTTGCAGCATCTTTAAGATCAGAGAACAGATATATTATGTTTTGATTTTCAACATATCCATCCTCACCGGCATAAAGAGGTTTCAAGTGTTTCATCATGACAACTTGTCAGATAAAGGTTTCTTGTCCAAAATCCTAAGGAAAGAAACCACTTTATATGATTAGGGTGTAATCTATCGAAGTCAATATATGAGGCATTTCAATAAGATAGCGAATTTTTCATACGCTGTGAAGCCGGAAAGCAACGTTCTCCTAAAACACTGCTACAAGGGACACTACCTATCAAATGTGGAATTTCATAAAAAAACAAATGAATTTGAGTTTACCAGAAATATCTGATAACAAATTATTCCTTATTAGGTGAAGCATTGAGTCCTCTTTATCTTTTTCATCTATATAGAAAGAAGACAAACATCTCGAGATGTTAGGATTTTGTTTAATCTTCTCAATCGCCGACCTAGAACAAACAGGCATATATATAGCACATGGGTTTGTTCAATTATGGTGCATGAACGTATACAAGCTTACAAAGATCACCAAGCATAGAAGTAGAAAATCAACTCCATGGTAAGTGGATTCATATATTGCATCAAAAACTTTTGACAGCATAAAGTCGGGTGATATAATCGAATAACCAGCGCTTCTGTAATTGCCAAGGGTTTAGCATTGTGATTGCGTAGAAGTGGTTTGAAAGACGCATTGGGGTCAACTGTGTCATGTTGTCATGAGGTATTTTGCAACAAATGACCTATATACTATATATATGCCTGATGGTTTTAAGTCAGCGATTGAGAAGATTCAACGAAATGTTAATATCTCGCGACGTTTTTCTTCCTTCTATGTTGATGAATTTGTTGTTATTCCTAAGTGGCTGCCATACACACATGAGATTCCCAATAGTTTCTCTGTGGATTTCCAGTTTTAGAAGGTGCTTAGTTTTGAAGAATAATGATACTCATTTAGGAATAGATCAAGAAAGAAAACCTTCATCGAAACTCACAGGAAATCTTTTTTACTTAACAGAAAGGTTACTTTTTGTCAGCCTTGTTAAATGAGTGGTCATTTTGAAATACATATTCGAAAAGGTCATGGCTTCACATTTTTCACTGGATTTTATTCTGCCATATAAACTTAATAAGATATGTGGCATGGATCTCGAGAACTGTAAGTGAAAACCCTAGCTGCCAGCATGGACACTTTTGGTGATTTATCCACTGACCAATTTATCAGACCGAATATGATGATGTTCTGTGGAGGACGAAATAATTGAGCTTTTGAACAATGTCATGTCTCATGTTGCTTACTTTTTGAAAAAAATGACCATGTCACACGCACGGTGATGGCGCCCTTGTAAACTATAGTAGGAGCATATACTTGCCCCTAAGGATGAGCGTATAGTGATTGACCACAAGAGCATATGATCATCTGAATTAGCCCACGAGCACCAACCCGTCCACTCAACGTCCGAAATGATCAAGCTTTTTCACCACATCTTTTTCACATCCAGTAGAATCAGACCACTTTCGTCTGTAGCCAATGCATTTCTCGCACATCGGCTATATTCACACTGTTAAGGGATTGGAGTTGGCACTTTTGTCGTAACTGAAGCGATCCGAATAGAGTTCTCTACAAGCTCACCCGAAACACCTCCTTTTCCATGACCAGTCATCTCGTTCTCCTATCGAATGACCTGAACCACGAACTGCATCTGCATGTGTGATGACCAAAGGGTAAGCCATACGCAGTCATGGAACTGAATTGCAATTTTCTCATTCTGCTATTAGTTTTTATTCCACAGATTCCACACGTTGCTGTATAGATTGTGATGAATTGATCTGTGGATGAATCAACGAAAGAGGGTCTATTTGCTTCTGTATTGTTCTTACTATTTGTAAAAACCGTGTATTCTGATGATTCCCAACTTCACCTGCATATCCAAAGCTTACAACTAATATGCGAGTAATCTATGTGAGTTTCTTCACGGCTGTGAATGGTTAGATGAATCGTTCTTATGAGGATTCATAGCATGTTTAAAAGAATGTTACAATATTTATGAGCAATGCACATCGGCTTAAATAAGATACATTTCAACCACCTAATTCCCCTGAGGACAGAAATGTATCCAGTTTTTAGACCATTAAAAATGCATGATGTATCTGTTGTGAATCCGCGTTGAACGTATGTCGTTATCCAAACACACCCACAAACTAACACCTGCATACAGCATGTTTTTTTCCGTCGCCGTTAATTCAGGTTTTACCGAGTTGACTGAGTTCATTGTCAATACAAACTCACCCACCCCCACCTTTGCAGAGACCAATCGGAATAGGGTACTCCGATTTTAGTCTCTTCTGGGTTAAGAGCTCTGACTGGCAATTGGGTCTACGTAGCTCCTTTTTGCAACGATGTATTATTTTTGAACATGAGAGTGTATCCGAAGATCATCCCGTAGGGAGATTCCTCATGTTGGAGTCGTGATTGACAATCTCCAAAGAATATTCATTTCGTCAGCCTCGAAAACATCGCAGAACTTGAGAAGACTGTAATCATTCTTTATTTAGTGTTTCACTGGTTTTGCTCATCCTATTTCGTACCAATATCAGCTTAGATAGTAATGTAATTTCTCTTGATCATGTTGTTTTCATACATGTTTCACTTTAACTCCGTCTCTTGATGTTTCACTTTGAAGAGTTTCGCTTCAAACAGTAAATAGTACTCTTTGAATGAATAAACTTTGTGTTGAGAGTTTCTGGTATTTAGATCAAAGATAATCTACACTCATAGTGTTTAAATCTCCGGAATCATTCTCAATGATAAGCATCATTTTGAGTTGATACAGGGAAATTGATTTCCTTTCGAATTTCGTCAAATGAAGGGAACTTCAATGTTTCTTCATTTTTTATCAGCATCCCCATCGCAATTGACTAAATAAACTCAGCTTCTGCTCTCTAAAATGCAGCATTATTTTACCATCTTATTATTTCAAGATTAAAATTGTTTAATTACAGTCAATCTCCTGCTATTTCGCACCCCTGAGAAGTCGCATTTTCCAATATCCTCCCACTTACTTCGAAAACCCAAACCAACCGTATTCGTAATAATGTAATTTATGATTATGCAATGTCGCACCCCCCAGTTGTCGCAGTTCCTGATACCTACTCACTTGTTTGTTGATCAATATTCGGGACAGCTATTGACCATCCACCCTGAAATGTCGCACTCAACCAATGGCGTTTCACCTAGTGTGACACGTTCATGGCACTGTTCACTGATTGAATAATCCTAGCGAGGAAGACACACCGATATGTGATCGGAGACAGTGTCATTTGACGTCTTAATGTGCAAACGGCTATCGATCAGAGAGGAGCAGAATGTATTTAAATGCGATGGAAATGTTTTTGATAACCAACAAAGAAAACTGGGCAGCTGCTTCGTTCCGTTTGGGACTCATCAGCAGTTCGTACTTTTTGTGTCCCTTTCAGGACTCGAACCGCGAACATTTCGGTTGGGACTTCAAACCCTCATCCTTGAGCTACACGGTCGACAGTTACCACCTTGTGCGAATGGCTCAATCAATTTAGATGGTGAATGTTTGGATTAGTCCATTCAGTTTCTCACAGGCACCAGGCACGGTTGATGATATTGGTTGTTGGTTTCACTCTTTGGGAGATCGTTAATTCCCCACTGTTTGCATGTATTCGAATGCGATGGAAATGTTTGTGATAACCAACAGCTGTTTCGTCCGGTTTCGGACTCGTCAGCAGTGCGTCTCCCAAGGAGTGAAACNACAACCAACATCATTAGTCGTGCATGGTGTCTGTGAGAAACCGAATGGGTTCATCCAAACATTCACCATCTAAAAAGAAGCAGAATGTGTTGGGAATGCTGAAAGAGCCGGGTACAACTCAGAGCTCCGTAGCCAAATCACTTAGAATTTCACGAAAAATTGTCTACAATGCAATATCCCATCAAACAACTGTCGGAGAATTTTTGAACGCTGAAGCATCTGAGGAAAGATGCCACCTGAAAGCCAAAGAAAAGTTCAAGGCAGTGAATGAGGAAAATTTGGCTTGGTTTACTCATACGAGGGAAACGCACGGAGAGTTCTCAATGGTGGAGAGCATCGCATGTAAGAAGGCAATCCAGCTAGCACAAAGATTGCATCATGATGACTTCAAAGCTTCCAAACGTTGGTTTCGTTCCTGATCAGACAGATATGGTATTCGATCGTATAAACCAAGAAACAAGCAACTAATGTGCATTACTTCATAGGTTTGTGGGGAAAGTCTAGCGGTACTACGTGATGCAGTGGACGAGTTTCGAGCGGGGTTACCACAGTTGATACATGGATATGCTAACTGTGATATTTTCAATGTACATGAAACATCGTTGTTTTACAGGCAGCTTCCAGAAGGAAAATTAAGTCTAAAAGGAAAGACAGTTTCTGGGTCCAAGAAATCCAAAGAGAGGGTCACGTTACTGCTCTGTGGGAGCATGACTGGAGAAAATTTATCACCGTTGGTACATAATTTTCAATAGAAAATCATGAATGGATTGTGCAGCGAACAATCAGTTTCAATATGGGAAAGAAGTCCATGTTCCGAGTGTACTCCGTAACAGATATTTCACTCATTTTAGATGTTATTTCCTTCTGTATTCGAACTGGTTCACCTTTGATTTCCTTGAATGGGTTATTGATGACGTGATTATTATCGCCAAAACAGTTGTATATTATGGTTGACGTCATATAATAAATTATGTGATTATCCTAACATTGCAGCGGAATGGAGGAGTATCTGAAATTAATATGTGATAATTGGGGCAGAAAAAGTTCCTTTAATGAAAGGTAGGCAGTTTCGGGATGACTAGATAAGTAAAACTGAAAAAGGGTTGAATACCGCATGCAGTGTACCGACATTAAGCTGGTGTCAAAAAATATTTAAATTTCTTCGTTCATACAGGATACGCAGGACGGTAGATTTAAATTCCGCCATAAATANNAACAGTGCATAATTATAAACATTGAGAACAAGTAACAGAATTACCCTACTTTTCATCGATCCGGTTTATTTTGTCACAAAACTGTCAACCGATTTTTATGCTACTTAGTAGCATCTACTAGTGATTATCCTGCTATGTCATAGCTCCTGGAAATTACCCACTTTTTCAAAACCCCAAGGGGTGCGACATAGCAGAGTTTGACTGCAGTATAAAACTATATTTTTATTTAACCAAAGGATATGTTGGACAGTGCAAGATGACTTACATTCAATTTTCGAGATCAAACTGCGCTACTGATGAGTAGGCAGCATGAATAAATGGAAAATGAATAAATCAATGGCCCTTCATCAAAATCAATAGGCACCGACACGAACGATTCCCTTTTGTTAGTCCTATTATCTAGTGACTGTATCTCTAATATTGTACAGTAGGTGAATAGAAGAACCGAAAAAAAAATTGATGAAAAAGTATGCGTAAAATGAATCGGCGGTATTCATACATGGAGCTTCGAAAATTCCCGTCACATTATTCCAGTGACTAGCTTCCCAAACACATCACACAAACATAAATCACGAGTATCTTAGTTTCAGAACCTAAGGCTTCTCACTACACTCACTTTGGAAAGACCACCGTTTCAAAGTACATTCATAAAAGAGAGTAGTTGAGATGCAAGTTGTCAATAAATGTTTACCCTCGGAGGATATCGCATTTTGTGGCAAGTGTAATTAATCAGTCCTTTTACAATCGCCCTTTTATTGTACTTTCTATTTGTCTAATTTTTGATAATCTAAGAGAAATATTTATTTCTCATCTTTTCTTCATCGCCAGCTACCACAGCTGCCACAAGATTCTTCCGAATAGACCAGAAAAAAGAATCATCACATTTTATCACGGATATATGCAACATGGAGGAACTTTTTTTGATTGACCCAAGTCTACCCGCAAGGATTTTGTTCGAGAATGAAACCGAGACCAACGGTGACGGGGTTTCGAACGAGAGAACGTGTGAGTATTCTTCGATCAACTATCAAATCAAAACTATCGAAAGCAAAACGGAAGAATGCAGTTCAGTTAGTGCACATGAGGCACCTATTATGGGTAGTTCATCTGGTGTTCCATTGGTGCGGTCTGAATTGCCGAAAAGTGAGGTAAATCCCAGTACTTGGTACTATCAAGTGTACTCCCAGTGGTGTATCTTGTGGCCCGACTTCTAACCGTATTTCTTGCATTTTTTCCTTGAATAGCATCTTATTGAACACGATGAACGTGCTTATGATTCGGAAGATCAACCTAACCCGGTTCCACCCGGTGAAACGGAGTCCCGAACGATGAATATGGATCAAAGGTAGTTTTTAACGTCATTGGCCATTTGCAGTTGTGCTCATTTATTCAGTGAGTGCACGTTTTGCTATTTTGCTATGCACTTGAAATAAACGAACTCTTCCTGGGTAACTTTAAATTGTGAAGATTTAACAAAACACAATTAAGAAGCCAATTTATTGACTCGCTAAATTCTATCTGTTTTTTATATATTTGGTACCTTATATCTGAATATGTGCGCTCGCGCACAAGCATGCCGATACACGTTCATTGTGCCTCCGTTTCAGAAGAAACGGAACAGAGGAAGTCGGATCACCTTAACTGAAATTCCAAATAGAACCTGTCGAAAACCATCGAAGTTTCATTCCACAATTCAATTATTAGAAGGACTAAGGTGGACAGGGAGGTGCACCAAAAATCCGATGACATCAATCAGTAGTCAGAATGTGAATCCAGTCAGGGATCGATAAGAGGAACATATAGTCTGACGGGATGTATATCAATATTACCGATCAATATTATGATAATAGTAAGATCATTCACTTGAATAGCTTTGTAAAAGGATGTAGTGGATGAGTTGATACCTCCTGAATACGGTGATTTATGTCGTGTACAAGATAAATTAAGCGTGAAGTAAAAAGCTGTAACATGTAGACAGGTTAGAATATTTTCGATCGATTCACAACCTATGAGGCGAATGCTGAGATTTGCGAAGTGTAACACACCGTAACGAGCTCACAATGATAGGTCGTGCTAACTCGTGTAAAAAAATGGAAAACGGTCTTTTCTGCTGCCCGCTGGTTTGGTGGTCAGTTTACGTACTTTCTTTCTTGAGGTCCCGGGTTCGAGTCCCAGTTGAGTCGATGGATTTGCCATGCTGTTGAGAATAAGCCTGGTTGAAACTGCTGTACGATGATTTTTAGCTTCTCAGTTCATCCTTCATTTTCTCTATGCAGTAGAAAAACTTATCGTTTAAACCACATTATTGCTTATTATTTCTTTAACGATAAAACCTATCTGTTTCCGGGTTGAATGCTTTTCAAAAGCGGTCATCAGCCTAAGCTGTTTGATAACTCAACTTATATAAAACGTTTCATGCAGGCAAATAGTTGTCAAATAGCACGAAGTGGCCTTACATCGAGAAAACAAGCCAACGAATGTTACAACGATATTTGTATTTATTGATACCGAAATCTTATTACTTGTTGGTGCTGTATCGATAAAGTTTAAATAGGGTTGTATATGTATGCAATAATTTAAACAAACTATTGAAAATTGGATCCCCGCAGTTGATCATTTCGGAGTAGTTTAGAAAGTAATGTCTTCAATGTCGCACTAAAACACGTTAGCAAAAAAGCTTTGAAAGTTCATGGTGCAAAATTTAAATCTTTCTTCCTAGGATATATAGGTGACATGGATTCATTATTATTACCGTGTTTCAATAGCCTCGAAAACTAAGAATCTCTCATTTGCCTTTGATGAGAAACCGATCCTAGGGGCCGATTTGGCTTTCTTTTGTATTTTTCCAGGGTTCAGTTTATCACGAGTGATGCACCGTAGATGGTCCTGCTACACACGGGCCAAACAGAAATAGTCCAGACGAATGTTCCATCAGATTGATCTCGTTTTTATCGTTACCTTGACTGCAGCAGTTGGTCAAGATAATTTCGTATTATGGTTTTATTTAGAAACAATAAATAACAGGCTCAGAATATTTCAATAGAGCGTACAATAATAATGGAACGCAGATTATTTACTAATTTCCAGACGGAATTGTCAATGCACCCGTCGTCCCTTGTTATGGGACCTCAGGCGAAAGAGCGAAGCAAATCGGTACTATCGGGAAGCATTTCTTTGACCCAGTGTGAAAATTGAGCATTTGAGCATTTCCACTATCATGAGATAAATCTCTTCCCCGATATCTGAATAACTTTGATGATGCTGTACCCAACTCACTTTCAGGATTATTTGGGAACAGCGACTGCATAGTTTCTCCCTGCCATCCCTGAATGACCAATTAGAAAACAAAATCAATCATATAATGCAACATCCCCCCCTCCCGGACAAAATAACTAACGATGAGATCGATAGCTTAATGCGTCCATGTTTCAAGGTTGAGGCTTCCAGACATTTTCGTTGCACGTTTTTCTTCTGCATTCCTCAGATTTATCTCGCTGATGGTTAACTGAAGTCCTAAAGCCCTCTCCTCTCTTTTGCCACCGCATACCCTTCTCGCTGGCACGCGAACAAAAACAAATGATTATTCTCGGGTTTTCCTGATAGCGAATCTTTTCCGGTGGTTTCAAACCCGGAAATCGAAACGATTGAGGGGAAAATCAGCCTTCAGCAGAATGA
>UZAN01043785.1:9543-25273 GCA_900618425.1 Echinostoma caproni
ACCTCCGGTGCTGCGCATCAGATGAAATAGTCTTTGACTATTCCCTGATGCAGAAGCTACCTCCATTTCACTAGCTATTTCGTCCCACCAATTTTCACGATCTTTCTTAAGGCTACTTCTGAGTTGACGCTACAGACGACACCGGTCCTTATGCTGATCCTGGCAGATTGGGATCTTTCGCTTTCGATCCATTAGGATTGCTGACTCCTGAGAGATACAATGCCTTTGGCGAGTTTCGGGCTCAGTCCCACAAGCAAATTTTGCAGCCGAGTACATCGCAAATTTAATCTGATTCCACTGTTGGTCTACTCCACTGTGTTGCAGTTCTCCTAGTTCCTGTCCCAGCTTCTCATAATGTGCGCAGGCAATTGGATCGCGCAGACGACGGTGAGCTAATTGAGGAGGCGATTTCTGAAGATGAAGAGCGAAGCGTAGCAGAACTAGTGCATGATCCGACTCAACGCAGGTGGACCAATAGGATCTGCAATTTTGTGCTGAGCCACGCCAACGGTAGCTTACAGCTACGTGGTCAATTTGGGTCAATGTGCCCGTTGAACTAGAACACCATGCAGCCGTTCGAGGAGAGCTGTGTCGAAAGTTGGTGCTAGATAATAACAGCCGGTGATCCGCACAGAACTGAAATAGTCGATCACCGTTATCTGTTCGCTGGGCGGGAAGGGCGAAGTGCCCTCCTAGACAGGCTTCGGGTGCGCTCAGTTTTCCAACCTGCGCGTTAGAATCACCTGCCAGCACTATATTACCAGAGTTGCGGCTCAGTCGAATCAGTCCGGCGAGTTTGTCGTAAAATTCGTCCTTTTGTGAAGCGGGACTGCAGGTGGTTGGTGCATATGCGACAATTATGAACAAACACCATTTGGTGTTGCTACTCTTCCGAACACTAACTGATCCCTGTAGCCTCATTGCGCACAGACAACTATTGACGGGTATCCAATCTATCATAGAGGCTTCGGCTTTATCGTTTAGTACGCTGGCTGCACCACGCTGACCCAGTAAGCGGGCTTCGTCGTCTCCTGATGGGCGAAGGAAATACTTCGAGGACAGACCCGACGCACTCTGTTGGCCTAAAATACTAGGATCCTGAATTCGTGTCTCTGATATGCAACGGACGTCGATTTCTAGAGACTGCATTGTACGCACAGGACACGCCTGTTGATCCACCTGCATAAGAGTCTTCACGTTGAAAGCCACCATATTGAGAGGTTGACGAGGCTTTAGAATCTGCACTTTATTGACAGGAAAACTAGTTACAGCGCTATTTGGCAAAGACCTTTGGTGAGCGATGACCAAGTTTTCTGAGGGAATATCACGGGTCGGAATAAGGGGTAAAGAGATAGGGTTAGGTACGGAAGACAAAGAGTTAAACAAAGGTTGGGATACCTGAGCAGTAGTCCATTTATCACTACCCACCCCGCTTGATGCAATGGGCGGTCCTGATTATTCTGCGCGATGACCGATGCAGTATGAAATTACTTTTTGTTTGTGTTCATTGGAGCTTTATGGACGGGTATTGCCAGGGTGTCCAGCCACTAAGCAGGAGAACGATTACGGTTCTCAACCAAAGCCTTTAGTTCTGACAAGAACCTAACTGCAAGACATCGGTTAAGGCGGAATAGGGGCCCATCAACTTGGATTAATTATTCCTCCAACACGTTGTATCGACTGAGACGCCGACTCAAGTCGAACCCTCAATCTAAGGGATCTTAGTGATACCAGTTATTCCAACTGGACGCTAGAAGATTACCGCCTCTCATTGTTTCGAAAGCAGCAGCGTTAACTACTCGGATCAGTTCTCGTTCCAGGCTCTGATTGTCGTTATTAATTTAAGTACCAACACCAACCAGTGCCAAATCACTTTGAGAAAGAGAAACTGTCGAATATCTGTCTCTTCCAAATTCACATTTCAGCTTTTACCGGAAGGTTGAAAAGAAATTCGTTCGAACCACCACATTCTCGGTTGGTGTTGCCCACTCCAAATATCGGCCGTGTTACTTACTCCTTTGCGGTCTAACACACCAATGAGCAAATCTCCAGCTACTTAGTAAGACTGACAAGTATTTGCTATGGAATTTTCGTTTTTCACTTAGTGATGATGGCCCTTGCACATTGCATCTCACAAATTTCTTTACGAACGAGAACGCTTACCTACAAGTGCAGTTTTATAGCTAAGCAACACATGCGTTCATATTTAGTTTGGACGATTTTTTCCCTTGGCCAATTACTTCAAACATGTTATTTTTCTGTCGACCGCACAGTATCGATTTGGATCTTCTGTAACTCATTGCATGAAGTTGACAAGCTCCTTCCCATAGCACTGTAAATGAAACTCGCATTTGGTATGAACACCCTCTCTTTTGTATTACAGCTTCATTCCTGTTGTCCTGTTCAACGGTCAGCCTACTTTTTCGAATGTATAGATCATCCTTGACGTAAACCAGAAGTTGCAACTAAGTGTATTTGCCTTGACTGAGTCGAACCGCTTATTGCATGCGATAAGGACATTGTATTTGGATCTTGATTTATGGTGTACTTTTGTCCATGTAGTGCAGCTGAAAGCGAACCGGACGAGCTGACTTCGATCAATAACCATCTAAATGCTGGGTCACAAGTATCACATGACTGTCAGATCACTGGGGGTTAGGCGTTCTGATCTATGCGTAGTAATCTTGTGGTTTACAATTAGTTTCCTCAAAACTCTAACCAATGCTGACTAAAGCATGTGTATCCATTCCTGAGTGTGCTGATGATCGCGTTCATGCTGTCGACTTTTTCGTTAAAAGTAACTGTGCTCTCCACTAAGTAGACAAATCACACCTGCCGTGGCTTTTCACGCACTATTTGGTTTACAAGGCATAACCAGTTTCTGTTCTCTTCACTTCCTTTTATTGTGTAAATATACTGCAGAATTTTGCAAAACATTATTGGAAAAACGTGATCACAGAAAAAGATAAGAGAAGAATCTGAGAATATTTAAACGAAACCATGCTTTTGAGCACTTGCGACAACAGTTAATTGGTTAAGTTCTTCGTTGTAGTAACCCGGAAGTCGTAGGTTCAAATCCTGCCACGATCACCTATATGGCTGGGAGCGAGTAAGGTGCCCTATCTATTTCTGAACCAGCGTTAAGTTGGTCGCAATCCTCTGCTGAAAGTTAACTGCATCATTATGTATTTAACTAACAAAATTGAACAAAGGAAACTTCTATAACCAACTGAAATTTTTAAGAGTGCAATTCTTGAATATCTTTCAAATACATCTATCGAGTCATGTTATCTACTTGGATATGGTTGATTACAGGTAAAAAACGAGCGGATTAACGGGTTTTTTTGCATTACTGGTGCGTCACATAAAGAACACTGTTGCTTAAGGTATTGATTGTGGTGCCTCAAGTCACGCGATTCTCACCAGTTCTGTGAATCAATAATACTGCAACAAACAAAGAGGCGATATTCACGCTTCCTACGCATATGCCAATACCAACTGAAACGGTGTCAAATCTCACATTCAGCTGATCAGACACACAGAAATCTGTTTATACTGAAACACCCTTCAGAGATGCATCAGAAATAAGAACCGATATTTTGTCACTGAAAGTAAAAGAATTGAACGACAACTAAATTTCACATCTGATGTATACTTCACTATTTAAACGCCTCTTGTGATTATTCTCACCATAGAAGTAACTAGTCAGTGCATAATATGTGCGCTTTGAGTTTGATGAGAACCCGATATCAGACAGTTGATGAATCTTGGGATTATCATTCGGATGTGGCCTACCACGACAAGTTAGTGTATTGCATATAGAACAAAGAAAAAGGAAAATTGAAAAAGCCGACTGCACTGCACTACTATTCCGATCGTGTTCAAGATAATCAGCTGAGAGAATTCATTGATTCAACTGGCGGATTTAGCCTTGTACTTCAATGACAGAACACTATTATATGAACCCTTAGGGATCGTGCTATGAGCACGGTAGGATGTGGGCACCATGATACAGGCTCCAGGTAGTCAATCAGGAGACGAAGTTCCCGACCAATCTTGTGATCCCAAATACAAGTAATTGGATTGGCTGAATGCAAGAAAGCGACCAAACAGGGGCATTCTAGACCAGCTGATTTTCATTGGGGTTTATATTCTTCCGTGCATCCGAATAATTGAATGTCACAAAAATCTTTGTTCATGGAATCTGAACTCCATAATCTAGCAATCGTGGTACAGGTCAAACGCAAAATATGTTGGTATCAATAATCCATTTTAGTTTCTTCGGGTGTCACCTTCGCTTTCTTTCATTTTCAGAAAACTTTGTTACCATCGTTTTAACGATTTAGTTGTGTTTCTGATTCCATAATCTCCCGTAGACTGTCCTAACACTTTTGGGAAAACACTCAGTTATGAAGGTAGATTATTGACAGGTTTGTGTAACATTATCCAGAAATTTGAAGTTAAGAGCCCCAAATAAGAAGAGTACTTTGCTGAGCCCGCAAATGGTAGATCTGCTTGACACTAGCACAATTGGAGACTGACTAGGTTCATATCCAGCATTAATTTGCGATGGTAGCTTTACGAACCAACTGGGTGGGGTACTGGAATTTTTGTTTTCTTTGGATAGGTGTTCAGTATCCAAAATGTCACCACATCGCACTATACTCAAAGTCGCTCGACGTACCGCTCCCACAGTGCATATAAGAGAGGATCTCGTCAACGAAACGCTACCACTCCAAACCTGTTATTCTGTAATATCTCAATAAGCAAACCACGCAGATTACTTCAATCCAGTATGGTGACTCATTTTCGTATAGGAGAAATAAAACATTCTTAATGACATACCACCAAAACTGATTTGTCGTAAAAAATGTTTTGCTGTAAAGTTCTGTAGACCTAACGCTATGCATATGATGAAAACACTTGAATGGTCGTAACACAGACTGGGATCGGTTTGCAAGGTACCGGTGAACAATTTCATTGTCACCAATTTAGAAATAGCGGGGCAAATTTCAGTAGTATTCTGTCCGTGTCCACTTAGTCATCCAAATAATTACAAACGACGCTCCAGCAGACTTCGATCTTTAACTTCAACTATAATGTCTTGAATGATAGTGCAATTTCTCTGTATTCAACCAGATGGTTTAAATGTTCCGCCCTGGGAGACGGTCACTTCTATTAACTGCACTGTCCGTTTGTCCAAGTTACACCACCGATCAAATACTGGCTGAATATACCATTTTCAATTGTGAGATACATTAAAATGTAGTTCATAACGCTATTTTGGACCACTCAGAGATTAAATTGTCAGATATCATAATTCGACATCAGGGATATCTCCCTTTCTGAAAAAAGATTTGTGCCATTGTGTATAGTCCACAAAGAGTAAGTAAAACGTTATTTCTTCAGTTTTTTCCTTGGTAGAATCACTTTAGACGACAAATGAATTCGTCCACGACCTATGACTCTCCTTCCCGGATTTTTACTTGAATCGAAAACCCATTCATCTACTAAAATTGCATTAAATCAGTCAGGTACTGTCTCTGCCGCTCCGATTTTGCCTCTGGGATCGATAGTTACATTTTGCCAAAAGTTTTTCCAGTCAGACCTCAGCTTACACCCAACTGAATGCTATCTCTCGATCATTGCACGACACGTGGCACCATAAATGAATTTCATTTCATGCGTGGAGGATGAACAAACACCGTAGTAATAAAAACCCTAACCAAATGTACACGAACCTCACATGCAGCGGTAAGGGTCTGCGAAAAATATCAAATTCGAAGTAAAGAACGCTTTCATTTTTCAACGCATCTTGGCTCTCATAGAACCTATAAACACCAACAACTGTTTAACTTTTAGAATGAATTTAATCAAGTATCAAGAAGCACTGATTACCGCAAATCCCATATTGTGTTACGAAACTACAGCGAGGGATCACTCCTTATACAGAGTCGATTTTTCACCTTCCACATGCGTCATAATGTTGTTTGGCACATAATAGAGGCAATAGTTACAAAAGGATCGGTCACCTCTTTGGGGTTTAAATCCAAGCATGGACGCCGTCTTAGATTTGCAGGGTTGAGCTACGACATGCAGTGGATGCACATCACTCCTGGGAAAATCATAAGCTTAGCCACGAAACCCACATGTACTTTGAAAAAATGGACTGACGATGACCAAATGGCCCAACCATTTCCACCACTTAGAATTGGGTAATCGTTTTGTTTTATCTCTGTCTAAGAGCACGTTACCCGTCTCAATCTATGGGCTTCTTGATTTCTCTGACCTACTGATAAGGTGTCTCAAATTTCTGCCATGTGTTTGTAAACACTAGTTGCGTGTGCCTGGTTTCTATGGAATTTATTTGAACTATATTAAAGTTTACAAAACAGTACGAGGAATAGGCTTACGTATCACATTTCTGAAAGATTAAAGTGTAGAATAGTGCGATATGAAGTTCCGTAGGGCCTATGAAAATTATCCTAACAGAGTGCTTCGTGTGTACCCCAACTGATGAAGGGACGGACCCTTTTGATGCATCAAAGCCTAAATCACCAGGCAGCACGTGCTGCAATTCAACAATTGACCGCAACCAAATGGATTCATACGCCACTCAAACAGCTGTTTAGAAAACCATGACCTATGAATCACTCTCGACCAGCAAGTGATGTGATTAGTGAATGGTTTTAAAGGTAAATCACACCGAACTTCCAATGGATTAGTGATTTTTTATCGGAGGCAGTCTGAAACAGGAAACACCTGGTGGTGATGCCGCAGTTTGCTCGCAATAAGCCACAAGGTGATTGTCATTAAACTACCACAGAATATCCCTATCCAGATCTCGTTAACGCGTATGGTGGCAAGCAGCTTTTTCTCTTATGGATATTGAAGTACCCGGACAAATGACGAGGCAGATCTGTGTAACGTATTTCAAATTACTGCTTTTAAAAACTACCCAAACAGTGAACTCTTGAATACAGTGATAATACTGAAAAATGAGCTTAAGGAAACCGATTCCATTGGTTTCTAAGGTCGAGTTTAAGTTTCACCGGTCCTTTTGACCCTAATGTATGGTGCAGTGAAGTAGTTGTTGCGTGTCAGATATTAAGATCATCAGTGCCGTACAGCTTTGGAGGACTCCAGCGGTGCCACCGAAAGTCAGATTTTAGGTAACCACGGTCGCATACTAGCTCGACTTTCACAGATTGTAATGAGTATTATAGGTAAAACCAAAGTCTTGAAGAAAACTATACGATGTGAAATGTGCGCTGAGAAAGGTAGGGCTGGAAGACCATACAAGGGCGGATTACTCTCCAAAATGAAGGCATGGAGACCATGAACAATGGACCTCGTTAAACAAGCTGCTCTGTGACTCTCGAAGTCAGCCGAATCAAGGTAAAAAAACACCAAATATTGATACAGCTAAGTGTCACAAGCAGTAGTGCTTGTATTTCGTCATGTCTCCAACTTTTAGTCCGGATGTAAACTCTCAGGCTTCTCTACCACTATTAACCGGATTGATGGCCAAAAGACGGCAAACAAACCCGGAGAACAGAAATTTAGGATTAGTGATCGTATGAACTGAAAGTGATTAAAAGAACGCATAAAATGATTACACAGCCCATCACACTGACCGCAATCACCATGCGACACGATATATGACAAAAGCGCCCCGTAGTGTATTTCCTAGGGAACAACTTTGGAACAAGCGTGAAGTGGCCCAAAGGCGTTCTGCCCCGCGTAACTAGCTCAAGTCGACGAGGGAAGGAAAGTAACAAGACGGTATTGGTGAAATAATGAGAAATTATTGATAGAGAGAGATAAATGAATGAATGAATGAATGCGTCACACGAGTAGACACACATACAGAAAAGCAACATGATGTAAAACCGGGAAGAAAAGCAATCGCCAATAAGCATTAGATCAGTTTGAGTGGATAAAAATGCATAGCACCAGCGACTGCGTCAGGAATAGATAGATAGATAGTTTGTGTACCACAAACGGTTACGTTGTAGCAGCCGATCAGGCTACAAAATAAATTAGAAACCCTAACAAAGGAAGAAAAGCCATTTTTTGCGCAACAGAGGCAAGCAAAACATGGAGGGACATTGGTAACAACTAGTAAATGCAGGATGAAGCATGGTCAGCATGAGTCTTTTATCCGGACAATTGCGTACAAATTTGAGACGAGAAAAAGAAAACAAAAAACAAAAACGTAAAAAAGGCAAAGAAAAACCGGATGTACGACAGAGAACGACAAAACCTGGGTCAACCCGTCGCTGACAGGTCCGGACAATTAGAAAAAGCGGTAAAAATGCTTGTCATGTGCGGCGTGTACGCAGTCAGCATTAGGAGGTTGTTTTTTTGGAAAGTCATCATGAAAAGATCAATAATGAGACGTAGTGGGGAGACGCTCTGATGTGTGTAAATAAATGCATGAATCAGACCCACATTGAAAAGATACAGACTGAGGTGGCATTCCGGAACCAGGAGGCTATACACATTCCGAACGGCGAGAACTGTCCATAGCGTCAAAGCGCATGCAGCGTAGGCAAGACAAGAAACGGACTAATGGAATCGATTCAAAACAAACCTTTTCGTTTTTTCTCAGTTTTGGCGCGTTCCTTGATTACCTCGTTGATTACGCGTTCCCCTAAACCAAGAGTCGCCCCGTTTGTTCCGATATCGGCACCGATATCCCATTCACGCCATGCCTCTTCCCAATTAGCTCGTTCCAAATCGAACGCACGACGTGCAGCCTCTTGTTCTTGTTCCTGAGCTCGAAGTTGTTCACGCATTTGATCTGCTCGCCGCATGAGATCATTCTCAAATTCACGGAGCTTTTGATTCTTTTCTTCGACCTGAATTTCCAAGTCAACAAACCATCATACAATGAAATTAAATCAACATATGCCAAGGTACGAGAAAACAACACAATGCATAGTTATGTATAAAACAAAGGAAGTGAAATAAAAACGATAAGCACAATGGAGTTGTTCTGATTTCGTCCTGTAGTACTTTTGTTGCATATAAATTTTTGTCTCATCTGAAATTGTGGGTGTATCCACTCCTCTAATGAACATGCAATTGCTCGGATGCTTTCTAAGTTTCACTCCTTGATGAATTCTTTAAAGAAGCATAGGTCGACACAAGTGCCATCGAACTTCTAGCGGTCAAATCTTAAACAAACGAATTCAGGCGCAGTAGTTTGCAGAACATATTCTATTTGAGATCAACTGCACCCAGCCTGGGACAAAACAGTGAAGGATACTGACCAATCAGGACTTTCGCAATGTACTGCTCTAATGTTAACAGTTCAGAATACGCCTCAAGCTTCATTACAACGGGATATTTTGATAGGTAAATGAGACGTAATCTGCACGGTGTAAGCAAATAACTTCATTTTATACAGGGATCTTGGCTTTCCCCGATTCTAAAATTGCTTGGAGTTGACACCTAGTCACTCGTTGATTCTGACAATGGCAAACTGTGCAGTACATGAACCGCCGTTCAATCTAATGACAATTTAGCATCAATCTCTGTTGAGATTAGTTCAGTTGAGGTTTTTGATTGAGTGTTTTATTTGAATTTAAAAGAAAGCTTCACAGAAAACGATCATGAAGTTCGGAAACCAATAGACATGTTATATTTGATAAACAAATTGAAAGAAAGCATTGTCTCATTCGGACTCTGAGTGTTAAGTCTTATTGTGCAAGGTTCGTTTTAGACTTTACGACTAGACTGTGTAAAATGCATCAGGGACATAAGGGACTAGTGAATGGTCACACGCGTCACCGCTGCCCTTCTTCCCCATTACTGTAGTTCATCATACAGCCTTTGTGTAGCCGCGAGCCCCTTTTCTGAAAGTTTATTGTACTACTGTATGCATAATGAACAAAAAAGGGAATAAAAGCACTCATTATTAATCACACTGTCATTTGGCAGATTGAAGTCTTGTGTGAGATTGCGAAAAGTTCAGTAGCCTCGGTGGGATTCCAGCCCATGCATGGACGGGGCCTACGCTTTTGTACAGCGCACGATCGACCAGCTGAGCTACGAGGCCACACCGATAGCACTGATCTTTTCACATTCGTATAACCCGTTCATCTTACAGAGGTATATGGTATACACCAGTTAGCATGTAAGCCGACTGCCTGGACAGGTTTTCCTTAGAATTCACCAGAGTCCATTGAGTGAACTTCCAAGGCAAGATTAATTGTTCACGCTGTTGTTTGGTAGACTGGTATTATTATTATTATTATTAATGTCGGAGCAATTTGAAATAAACGGGATTATACTACCGTATGGCCACTCTAAACTAATCGTCAATCAGGCACACGAATTATTTTCCAAAAACTTTACGTGTGGTCCTTATTCATAAATGTGATATCGCTGCCCTGATGTCAAAATATAAACCAGGTAAAAATTATTATATGACTGGACAAAATTTATCAGAACACCACTGATTAGGAGGTTACAGTCACTTGTGATGCATGTGCATGGGGTACTCCTGTCATACCACCTATCGTATCTGTACTTCCGATGTCAATTTTTTACAATATTACGCGAAACTTTATGCAGTCTGGATTCGGACGTATGCGATATACACAGGTTAGACGTAAGCGACCCACCAAATGCCATCACATGATTTTTTTTCAAAATGGCTCTGCGAGGTGCAAATGAGAGTATTGTGGTTAAGTGTAAACCAAGTGTGTGACTCAAACGGCCAGCAAGTCTGGTTTGGAGTTATCAAAAGTTCAGTGAATATGTGCGATTGGTGACTCCTGCTTGATTTACGGTGATATACGCATCTACACATTTACACAGTGCGTTATTGTTCTTATATTTCACCAATGTCTGAACCCGAACAGCAACAACCGTGGCCAGTGGGAATCTTGAAATTGTTTTCTGCCCCTCACTCACACCCGCATACACACCTACCCCCTCCCCTCTCCCTCATATTCACCACACACTGACTTCAATGGTAGAACATGTGCTGATATTTACCAAAATCACGGTCAACTAAAGTGAAATCTGGTGGTAATCATGACTTAGCGCCATTCATTCGATCTGCGTTCCACATTTGTTATTAATAAGGTTTGATAGCAAACGCGAGAGTGGAGGCAATGTTGTACGAGATTTTATCAATTAACAGCCGATTCCACAAATCAGTCTGGCGAGTAATCCAGAAATGGTTGGTGCAGTTGCCAAACGTGGTTTGTAAATGACGGATAATCGACCTGATCGATATGGTCTACTTTAGATCACAAAAGTAAGACAATGCAGCTGAGTCACACATACACATACACAAATAAGGTAGTTTCATAGACACGCAAGTGTGGAGACAGATAAACTACGAACAGCTGTTTCCATATTCGCACCCGACGCACATAGACCAGTAAATCTAAACACGTCACGGAGAATCAGCTTCCACCATACTACATTCGAAAATTCTTGCATTCCGTGGGGAAATACAACAGATTGAAACAACCATACGCAGCACCTAATCTCGATCTTTATTGTGGATTTTAGTGTACAGTACATACTGATAACGTGTCAAACGGAAAAAACCATCACTGAACAGAAACGAAGTATTTTTTAGCAAGTCTGGCGTTAAACAGCAGGAAAATGAGAAAAGAAATAAAGAAAGGCAGATTGTGAGTGTTTATGGTTATGTTTATGGTTAAATCAAGTAAAGAAAAGCTGGAGCATTAAAGGAAGTGTATTGAGAAAACCTACCGTCATTCCTACTAGCTATATTATCACTGTAACAGGGGTACAGAGCTTGTCTGCGAAAAAAAAATCGAAAGCAAACGCTTTGGTTTTAAACGAGTTCACTTATTATGAAAAGATAGGCAACCAGGAAGGAAATGCGAGGCCTAGGCAAAAGCCTATTACACTTCTGATGAGTCATGAGATATGCCATTGATCAATTCACTAAGGGGACAACTCCATGTGCGGTATTCGTGGCTTTGCAAAGGTAAAATGCCGTACGGCATGTTTGGTACAGAAAGCAGACAAATACAAGATGTCGATATTTCGTTTACTCCTTTAAACAGCTAACTTAAAACAATCTAAAATTTATATAATACTGCTTTAATACTTGCAGGATATAAAGGAGAGGATACCGTACAAAAAAGGATATGAGGTCATGTGAATGGTCATTGGAGAATCAGTATCGATCACTTCTGAGCGTAGAGCAATGGGTTGCACGATATGGTCAGCATTCGTTCAATTAATGCTAACAGCTCCGGATTTGTTTTGTCAGGCATTTGTGTGGTGTGCAGCTGACAGAGTGGAACCCCGAAGACCTGCTATTCAGTGGTGGAAACCGGCAACCTAAGCCCCGGAACTGGGGGTGGCCCTGTAAGGTTAAGCGTGGTATTGAACCAGTCGACAGCCGAGGCCAACCACCAACGTTGCGTGGCGGTGACAGAGACTGAACCACTGCGTCCTCAATGACACTTCAAACTAGCTACATTTAATGCAGGAAACCCGATGTGTGTAGCATAACAAACGTGTTTAGCACGTAGGCTCCACAACCTACCCATTAATGTGTTGTACCCAAGATACTCGGATTTAAAACTCCAGCTCCATCAACTGATTGGGGCCCCCAACCAACCAATCCGCGAAGTTTCACTTGTCTCTCTGGAGTCCTTTGGGTCTCTGGTCCCGACGGTGTAGCATTGTCTCTCAAGGAGAGCTGAAGACGAATTCCTAAATTCGATCCCAACCGATTGTCTGTTATGCACAGTGAGACTTAGAGACTTGCGCACAGCAGTCACCGCCCGAAAAGGGAAATTTCTTATCGTCTTGGCGTATGCATTCATCGACTGAAACTCGGATACAGTCAGAGATACCTTTTGCTAGAAGCTGCAACACCCATTGCATAAAGCAGTTCAGACTAACATCGTGAGTTTAGCAAGAGATATGAACGCTAAATTAAGTTGGCTGTCTTCCAACGAAGCTGGATTCCTGAGGCTCGGGAACCGGGGGAAGACTGTCAGCTCCATGCTCTGACTAACGTCCACTCCTCCTTAGTGCAAACTTCAGACGCTCCAAATTCGGGTAAGCCAATAGGCGACGGATTCAACTCCGTCACAAATGACGAGGTTGCGCACCCATCCGAACTGAAGCTCTATCATGGAATCCGAATAAACATAAGCCTGTGATAAGCTGCCCATATGCTTCGGCGGGTGTTTCAAGCGGGTGATATAGCGAGGATTAGACTGTCACTAGTAGCTTGCCTAGTCACCTTCTAAAAGGTGCTATCTGAAAAGCTAGAAACAATTTCACCTAATAACGGTACTCAGTACTGATTGCTCATCAAGAATGCTTCGCATTCCGCAGGACTAACGAGTTGTGGTACTCTGAATTTCCACTGATCTTAGAAGCCTTGACGCACACCGACCAACCCCAGCTGACGCTAACATAACGAAATACGACTAGTAACAAGAAACGAACGCGATCAACACACCGGTATATGCCTAATTCCAATAGTGTCCAAGCTGTTGACGTAAATCATGCTTCACATAGTATGAAATACGCGTGAGGAGCAGACACACTGGGTTCTATATCGATCGTGGATCTATCGATCTATCTTTACCTTCCGACAGTTGTTAGAGCACCGTCACGTTTTCCAGAGACAAATATTGATGTGTTCTTAGGCATCCCAACGGTTTTGGATGCGATCGACATCTCTGCATTGTGGAACTGTTTGTTGATAAATAAACACCTGAAAAGAAGAGTCAATTCTGAAAGAGATGTAACGTCATATATCAGGTTGGATTAAGGCCTATGGCCAGCCTTCGCCACCCTTTGCCGTCTCCAACGGATTGCAGCTAAGCTGCCCTATATCCTCATTCCTGTTCAACTTTAACATCGAGGACGTTCTACAAGACCTTTTGACAGTACTAGGAAACCGTGGAGTTGAACTTCGCCGTGGGAACAGGATGTTAACCCAAAATATATTGATAATATCACCTTATTGTGACAACACTCGTACAGTTTGTGTTTTTAACCGCAGAGACCGCGAGATTTGGTGGAATCAACGCGCGTCAGAGATGGAGCGTGCTGCTGCCATGGGAAACTCTCGTAAGCTGTTCCATCTCATCCGGGTCACCGGCAGGAAAGCTTTCGGTGAGTGAAACGATCTGCTAAGCTGACGGTTCGCCCATTCATAATCAACAGTGACGTCTTGCACGTTGGGCGGAGCACTTCAAGGCACAGTTTAGCTGGCCACCAACGTCGGCTTTTCATACAGCTCTTCCGGCACACGTCCCATGATCTGTCACAATAGACCCACCTTCTGAGGCGGAAATCCGTAAGCAGACCCAAGCTTTGGGACGTCACAAAGCAACGGGCTCCGATGGTCTTCCCCCTATTCTTAGTGGAACACCGCTTGTTAGAGAACCACACGTCCTGTTCCCCAAAGTGTGGAACATCGAACAGGTTCACTCTTTGTGAGGGAACCGATTGTCATCCCCATCTTCAAAAAGGATCCGCGCGGTGACTGCGCCAATCATGGGGGTATAAGCCTAATTTCGATAGCGTCAAAGCTGTTTTCGTCCGTCATTCTCCGCCGATTGTACACTATGCGTGAGATGCAGACCCGCGAGGAGTAGGCCGGGTTTCTTGTCGGTCGTTGATGTATCGATCAAGTCTTCATCCTCCGACAGCTGCTAGAGCACCATCATACCTATCAAAGACCAACGATCACTGTATTCTTAAATATCCGCGTGGCCTTCGACTCTGTCAATAGGACCGTACCATGGGATTGTTTGTTGAAGAATGGAGTACCTGAGAAGTGTGTCGATCCTCAAAGAGTTGTATCGTCACACCTGAGGTCGGCTAGGGCCTATGGCCAGCTTTCACCACCCTTCGCCGTCCAAATTGAGTTCGATAATATCCTCTCTTTTTCAACTTGATCACAGAGGGTGTTCTATAGAATGCTTTGTCCGGTCTGACAAACGGTTGAGTTGAACGCCTCCAAGGGAATAGAGTCCTTGACTTAGAATATGCCGATAGCATCGCCTCGCTGGGTGACAATACACAGGCAGTCCAAGACGCTTTGAACCGCTGGGTGATTGAGGTAACAGGTATGGTATGTGCTTTGCACCTTCTAAGTGCAAAATGTTTGTTTGAGACTGGCAGGAGCGTGTGCCTGCGCTTACCCTCTGTGGTGATCAGCTAGTAGTTGAGAGCTTTAAATACATCCGGAGCTTGATCGCAGCTGGTGGTGGTGTTGGGGAGATCACATCACGAATAGGGAAAGCCAGAACAGCTTTCGCCAACCTGCGACACCTATGGCGCGGCCGTGACATCCGACTGTCACTCAAGGGAAGGGTGTACATCGCCACAGTTCGCAGCGTTTTGCTCTACGGTTCCAACACCTGGCCTCTCCGCGTTGAGGATGTTAATTGTTGAATCTGTTTGCTACCCTCCACACGTTTTCGCCCACGAATCTGTCTAGTCCCTTTTCCCTCAAGTGTCATTGTCTTGACCGTGCGTATTATCGATCAGACATACACTTTTCCCTTGTTTCATTTCTTCGCTCGCCCACCAAACTCGGTTACTCCCCCCCCCACCCCCTTCTTGTGACCGTTGTTCCTAATCCTGACATGGTGACTCACCTTGCCCTATGGTTATCGTATGGAGTTGCTTAATTTTATTCGGATTGGTCCTTTGTTTCACAGATGCGTTACACTGTCCCATGAGCACATGTGCG
>UZAN01043786.1:2178-16951 GCA_900618425.1 Echinostoma caproni
TATATATATGCTGTAACGTCTCCTCCAACCTTGCCCTGCATGTGCAAAAAGAACACGAAAAGATAGACGGTGGTCAGATATACGCCAAATATGGCCAAACCATTGGAGGCGAGGTAGAACGATTATTTCTTTTAGTGAACGACTATCCGCACCCAGCACACAACGACGAACATCGTCATTGCTCACCCGATGTTCCCATCAGACATGGGAAATGCTTCGGAGACATCGGTGGTCGAATACAGAAAGTCAATTAGCATCTTCCGCTCGGAGAGGCCAGGTCTCGCAACCGTAAAGCAGAATGCTACGAACCGCGGAGATGTACACTCTTCCCTTCAGGTGTAGTCGCATGCCATGGCTGCATCACAGGTGCTAGGTTGAAAAAGCCGCTCTAGCTTTCGCTATTCGTGATGTGATCTCCTCACCAGTACCAACACCAGCCACGATCAAATTAACCGAGTACTTAAACCTCCCAACTACTTCCGGCTAATCACCGCGGAAGGTGAGTGCGGGTGCGGGCTGGAACAGTCTTGAACAAGCACTTTGCACTTTGATGGTGCAAAGCACATACCATATACAGATGCCTCTAACCCCTAGCTGTTAAAACCCTGTTGAACTGCCTGTGCTTTGTCAGCCAACAAGGCGATGCCATCGGCACGCGTTCCCGGAAACTGTTTGAGAGATATGTGAACGTTAAGTGACTGTAAAAATTGTAATTTGAGTGCTTGTTAATCAACCACCAATGTTCTGGAGATTGTAGGTTTTTTTCCATCTTCACCTCCTGTTGAGACAACCCTCACATGTGAAAAACAGCATAGCCTGTATGGATAGTGTGTAGGTATCAAAAACAGTTGATAAGCTCCAAAAGCAGTAGTTTTACATTCCGACCTTTTCCCCCGACCGTACTTAAAAATCTTGCATGTAGTTTCTTTCCAACATCAACTAATGTCAAAACGCCTCCAAATTGCTATTGCACAGAAGGTTGTTCAATAATATGTGGATATAATGCTTACAATAATGTTGTTTTTACATACTCTAGTCTAACCGATGAGCAATCTCGAAAGAATTGGGAAGAATATGGCAATCCAGACGGACCCACTGGTAAGAAACAGCGAACTGTAACGTAATCTTGATTTTCACAAGAAATCATTCATTTTACGTTATATATATATATATATATATATATATATATCACGTTCCAGTTCAGACTGTGCCAAACAATTCGCGGTACAATGAGCTTTATAAAAAGAAAAACGTTCCACGATTTGCATGTGGGCTGAATACCGCCAGGTTGCCCAGGCCAATGCAGATTTCTTTACGTTATATATCCAGTGAAATGCATTTTAGGACGTCCATTTTTCGAATGTCTCTTCTACTGCTTCACCTAAGTTCGTTATTTTTGAAATGCCAAGAGTTAACATCATGGTCGCAAAAGGTGCGTAACTATTTCTGATTTCTAGTGGACCATGATCGTTTTATTGAAGGACATGTGTTTTGGGGTGCAAAATGCCATCACCAGTCAGCTGATATTGGCGCATTTGTTTTCAAAATTATTTCACGAATTATATTGAGTCTGTGATAAATTTATGCTGTAAAACCAGAGATGTCATTTTCGTTCATCAGTTAGCATAAGCATCTACTGTAGGTGTAGCGGTAAGACGTTCACTCTCCTCAGTCATCTATATGCCACTATTTGATTTATCAGGAGCACCAACAAAACGGCCATGTGCATTGTACCCATTGAGTGAAAACTGCAATCCATTGAGGGCCGGTGCCCAGTTCATCGGATCCTACACCCTTTGGACGGAGTCAAACATTCAAGGTGCCCAATACACCTTGATGCCAAACAAGCCAGCGACCATTACTACAACCAGAAAAGTGTGGTTGTGGTTCGTACGCCTCTTGGTTGGTTTGTAATAAGGGTTTTTGGCCAACTCCCCTAGGTGCACTGCCATTGGTCCACCGACCCGGATGTCGGCTCTTCGTCCTCTGTCTTTGGTGGGAAAACACTGCCAGGAGAAAGGCAGTGAGTAGGGCTTCCTCAATAGAGGCTATTCAAAACGCTTGGTCGAATGGGAGTATTTCGCGAGGTGCAAGGGAAGGGTGACCAGCCACAACCCTAGACACCCACCCCCGACAATACTAAGGATTTAGGAGGATAAAAACCGGTTTGCGCCACTGAACATCAGGTCTTCGTGACTTTGGGGTCCTTCCCCTCTGCTGTTCATCACGCAAGTGTGTAACAAAAAAAAGGATAATGGTGGAGCTTGAGCTCAGGGTATCGTAAACTAAGGTTGATTATACCGCCACAATAATTCACTGTAACGCCACTGATCCAATCCGGAAAGTCACTTGCAAGTTACTTTTTGATTATTGTTAAATAAAGGGCTAAATTCCACGTTGTGTTACTGTCCTCTTCCCGATTTTCTTGAGTGCCATTTAATCCGGCCGTAAATTCCCTGCTAGTTGCGAATGGTTTGATACATTTAATTAAGTAGTTTCATTCTGTTCTCTTTCTGTTCATTGTTATAGTTGGCTGGCCATCCTGGAAACAATAAAACTGTCACTGTACAGCGCAAATTATGTAAAAGACGCCTGTCATTGCGCATGACGCTTGACTAAAGTCATCAATTGGACCGGTTTGAAGCACCCAAATAGGAAATTCGAACACGGCTTATTCGGTCCTGTCCTCTAGCCAAAGTTGACATCTTTTAGTCAGATCATGAACAGAAACCTTCTGTCTTCTGCTAACTGTGATTTTTCCGATTTCGCACACTGCAGTGTGATAAACAGTGTACGAGGTAAGACGCTTCTTCACATAGACCTACTGTTTAGTTGTGTAGGCCGGCGATCTAAGTTCCAGGGCTATGATTAGTGAACTTCGTATGACCTGAATTGGGTAGGCTTAGGTTCACGCGGAGCTATAGTGAAGCTGCCTACCATCAAATTTGGTACGATTTTGACGCAGGACTATGGAACCCGAAGCACGCCGGTGGCGGCGATTTCGATTGATGGAGATGCAAAATTTCCAAATTCGTTCACCTACTTTCTCTACTTTCGTGACTGCTGATGCTAAGAGTAGGAGAGGTTCTGATGTTTCATAGGTCTTATACATAACACTTATCTTACTGAGATAAGTGCTTTGTCACGAGGAGAGTGTACCTTGATGTGATGTGATGGCTTGCACCTACCTACGATCTGATGAGCAACACAGGATCCCTTTTGTCAAACCAGAAGACTCTATCATGCCTGGGAGGTCGGAGGGTAAAGGTCAGGCAAAGTTCAGTTTCCTAGTCATCCAGGATAGCATTTGGATTCGAGTTAGCACATCCCGTGACGACAAACGCCATTCAGTAAGTCAGCGTGGCGTAGGCATTGCACTCATTAATGAGGCCGAGGCGTCGCTAATCGATCGTATCCCCGGCAACAGTCGCTTACGTACGATACGACTTCAGGGTTCAATCGGCGTCCGGAATGGAAACAATACCAAAAGTTATTTGTTCATCACCTCAGTATATGCACCGACCAATTGCAGTTCTGACGCACAAAAAGACGAGTTCCGTGACAGACGCACCGAATTCATTCGATTGAACCGAAGATTCGATATAGATGTGCTCGCTGGTGATTTTAACGTGCATGTTGGTAAACTGGGCGCATCGGAAGCTTGCCTTGGCGGCCGTTGTGCTCTGACCTACCAACGAACAGATAACGGCGATCGACAGATCACAGATCACCATTGGTTCTTGTCCAGTACCAATTTCTGACAGCTCTCAACGGAGCTCCAATTCAACTGGTATGCCAACTGAAATCGACAACATTGAAGTTAGTTACCGTTGGCGTGGCTCAGAACAAAAATGCAGGTCTTATTGGACCACCTTTTTTATTACACATATTTGTGTGGTGAACAGCAGACGGGGCGAACCCCATAGTCACGAAAACCTACTGCTTTGTCATGGAAGTCTGTAACCTAAGCCCCGGGACGCAGAGTAGCGTGCCACATTGGATTGCCTAATCGTTTGAAGTCCTCTTCTAAAAGTGGAATATATATATATATGCCATAGCAAGTACACTAAGTCATTGGATGTTGACCTACTTGCATGCGCATCTTTTCGTTTCTCACCTTTACAGCTGCACATTTCGGCATCGCGTTACCAAAATGGATGATCCAGAAAGAAAATTTCTACGTGGTGAGCATGATTTTCGATTTACTGATCACCAGTTATCTGTCCCTCCATATTGAATGCTTTTATCGTCTTTTCCCGAATAAACTGGACATTGGACTGAGGGAATAGAGATATTCTCTGATTAATCCACCGATCATGCGTTTGTCATCATTCTACCATCAATCTTCAGTTCTTTGGGTGTACTTGTAGCATATATTGACGCGTACCGTAATCTTTCATTCCCCTTTTATTTTTTTTACAGGTTATCGGCGCGTACGTTCTTCTGTTCATGTTAGTGTTGCCCATTACTGTGGTAAGTTCTGTGTAAATCAAAAAATACGGTTCAATGTTTCTATTTTCTAAATGCCCTTGGTCAATGATGTTTATGCCCGATTGAGCAATTGGTTCAATTCTTCAATTCTGGTCCCGTCCCGCAGTTCGTAAGCACCTATACTCGTGGCCTTCACGACTCTGATGGCCAATCTGCATTATTCGTAATCATCGAATCATTTGGCTTGGCGATAACGAGCGGAATGCCTGAAGACCTTCGATGAACTTCGCTATTTTTATAGAATACCTATAAAGTGATTTTTATTGCAGCAAAGTTCGCATGGTATTTGTACACATTCACTTGCTCTTAATGGTCATGAATTTGATCATCAGTCACGACCACTCATGCGCTCTAGTTTGCTGTCTACGAAATATACAATTGACATGTGACATTGCATTTTTAACAGAACCTTGATTCAATGTCTTAAGGACAGTTGAATAAGATCAACTAAGACAAATGCTCCCCTGGTTTCTTCATACCCCTTTGCTAATTCGTGGACTAACCGCTTGTACGCTTCTTCTAACGGTACCCAAAAGTCATAAGCAGCATTTGGTACTCAAGGCAAAGCACACAGGCAAGCAGTTTCAGTTTCAGTTTGAACAACCATTAACCATGAATATTCGTGCGCCGGTTTTGGTTGCTGTCTTTTGGCTGCCCATTGGGATGAAGAATACGAGAAGAAAGGAAAGTTGAAAGTGGATTCGAAAGGAAAATGGAGAAGTTCAGTGGACTAAGATGAAAGAAATTGAAGAGATGCACGAAGGCACGACACCCAGCAGGCAAGCAGGAGTAGCAGGCGTTCAGTTCATCCCCGAGGGTTCCCGTTTGTTGATATTTTGGTTAAAGGATGACTAGCTATACTTAACTCATCCGCCAGATCCTATCATTTTTCATATGATGTTGCAGCCAGGTTAGAGTTTTACTTTAAAGACAACGGCGGTCTAGTGCTATAAGCCGTTAGTGATCGTCAATTCGAAAGATCCGGGTCTCAGAAACTTAAAGCTAAACACTTCCAACAGTGATATTGTATATTCGTTCTTTTAAAGATAACCGGATGTTGTGGCGGCACCGCAATCGCCACTAACTTTTTCCATGTGCAATATGATCTCCTCTCCAATGTCAAAGTCACCGTTAGTTAGGAGTTTACTCCCGACGGGAACAATAGTTTTGACTAGATCCAGCCGATCGCGAATAGTCTCCTGTCAATCGTAACAAGTTACTATGCATCTGGTTAAAGTAATATTAATATCAAGAGCGATGGAAATGTTTGTGATAACCGACAGTGAGCACTCGACAGCTGTTTCGTTCTTTTTGAGACTCGTCAGCAGTGCGTACTTTTTGTGTCCCTATCAGGACTCAAACCGCGATCAGTCGGGTCGGGACATCAAGCCCTTAACCCTGAGCTACACGGTCGACGGTCATCGCCTTGTGCGAATAGCTCAATCAATTTAGAGTATCAAACTTGGTGCCTCTGAACAATCCAAGCCTGGTACTCTTAACACGAATATCATTTTGAGCTTTCTCAATCAACAAGCGGTTAGGGCTACTAGGAGTCTTTTATCAAAGCAGGTGATGTCGACACTAGATCAGAGACACCATGCCCCTAGGAGAGCTCATCTTCACTGGGTAGTTGACTGGAAAATTAGGTCATAATCTGTGGTAAATATGAATAAGTTCGTGGTTCAACCACAATGAAAAACGGTCATATACCCTCACTCAATCTGATGTACTGACAAAAGTGCCTCAAGAATGCAAATAGAATTATCGGCTAGCCTACTCATTAAATTTTACACAGCGTAGTCTTGTCACCTTCAGTTTTTCAAGAAACGCCGTAGTAGTTGGTCTTTGAAATCGGTGGCGATCCTGAAGGAACGACATGAAAGTGAGCATTTGATGAAGAAATCCACTGCTGGCACTTTTGTTCTGCCCGTGTTCATTCTTCATACGTTTCAGTTTCATAAATTCTGCACTATTTTTCTCCATTTTTCCTTATTGTTCGGGCAAGCCTTACCCACTGGAAGTATATACATAGAATTATTTACGCAATTCATTCCCACAGGAACAAAGAAAAGTATCGCTCAAACATTGGTTAAAGGTTGTTCGTTATGCCCAATCACATGTCTCCCCTTCATTCGGTCATCAGTTTCCGAGATCACTTTTGCCTGTTTCTGTCCTCATTCTCTGCATTCTCTTCCCCTGGATATGTTCAGGGCACATGGTGGTACAAAACTATGCGTTTCAGCAACAACAATGTCCTATTGGACACAATTCGCTATTTCTGTGTCACTTTTATGCGTTCTCCCTACATGGCTATGCCCCGGGTGATCAAAGTCTTGTCCAACGCGTACGAATTCAATCCGGCATTCAACAAGGAGATTGTGTGCCGTCCCAGTGACAATATTGAACTACCCCCGGTGAGTGAGATTCCATTCGGTTGTGTTTGCCTGTTGTTCGATGACCTGGTTCTCATCGACTCACACGGATTTACGTGATTCTTGTTCCTCGCCTTTCTGCTTGTTTACTGATCTGGTGATCTGGTGACTTGTAGACTGTAATAGAATATTCTTTAGTGGCGTTTCAATAGGTTTTCGTTAATCGTATCGTTGTCATCAGAATCATCATGGTCAACGTTCGTAAACCGGTTTTCTGTTGTAGTTCGCTCACTTCAGGCACATAGAGGAGGCCAGCAATAACAATCATTGCACTGACCTACACGAACAACGCTCCTGTACGGTGAATTTCACTCCTCGATGGTGATACCTGATGACACCCGGAATATGACTAATCTTATTTGTACTAAAAATCTGGATCATTTTGCTATCTGAATGGACCATATTCGACGCATCTCATGCTAATTTGTGTACAATTTATGGTTTTCCAGTCTTCTGTTCAGAGATGGAGCCACGGAACTCATTACCATACTCAGCTGTCCCGGTGTTTTTTATCTTTACATTACCACGAAAGCAGTTGACCTTGATTTGTTTTAGTCCCGAGGGATCATGTTATTAGGATAGCAAATTCAAGTACCAACGGTCAGTGTTGTCTCCAGCGTTTTTGTACGGCTTCACTAATCAGCAATTTAACTTGATGCTATCCCCAAACAGACCGGTGTTTTGGGAGCGAATAATAACCATATTTATTTGTTACTCCCGTTTTATTTTCTAAACAGTTGTATTAATTTTCACGGATTGGTAAACGGCCTATCCAAGGTTAGCCAGTGAATCAAATAGGCTACTAAATGTTCATGATTTACTGGAAGAACGTGAGTAAAGAGCAGCGTGCCGCTGGAATTGAGAGCAATATCCATCCAGTTTTTTTAATTAAAGATTAAATTTTCTGTATCGCCGGAATTGTGCAGCTTTCAGAACCCATCCACAGCAGGTGTACTTTTTGAGTCTTTGCTGGAACGGAACTCCGAAGTCCTACTTGGTCGGCGGCCAGCAGATTGAACGTGTTAGTCCACGTGGACCCACGGATACAAGGGGTAGTGTAGTGTATTTAGATTTGATTAAGGTTGGTTTATTCTCCCCTCGTTTAAATCGTAACAGTTTCTCCACCTTATCCCAATTTCCGGCATTCACACAATGAATTCTCACTGCTATCGAGACCGAAATAGTCGCCCGATGTTCTTTGCCAGCTACTGCACAAGCAAAATGCGCTAAGCACAAAGAATAACCAAACTACAGGGGAGTGAACCACACACGAAAGAACTTTTCACAGATCCCGATCTCCGCAAATTCCCATGGATTGTATAAAAACGCGTTTTATTCCATTTGAAACAGCTATCCATCGTACCGTGTAGGTAAGTAACAGTGGTTGTGAAGAAAATCGAAAATAAATCAGGGTGGATCTAGGAACAGGATTATGCTCGCTATCGTGATTAGAAAAATGTCCACTGGTTAAGTTTAATTATTGTGTACACAGAGCAGATAATTCCTACTAAATGGCCATTTCAACCGTGATATCTCGAAAGCGATAAATTGGCATCTGTTGAATCCTGTTGAATCTACCGTGCTAGCTGACAGATCATTGCTTGAGTTCCCGAGGAGCCGGAGCTAAAACAGGACTGAGACTGGAGTTTCAGCTCAATCTGAAATTAAATGTGGCTTGTGTCCTATGTTTCTCCCTGGTGACCAGTTCCACCTCACGGATAATTAAGTTTTATAGATAAAGAATTTTCAGAAGGACATTAGGTAAAATATATATCTAGTTGCATCCCTAGTTCATCTCGTGCTATTACTTCTTGACAATTGATCGTTGTTTTGTGTGGCGATCAAGGTTCGCATGCATTAACAAACAGTTTAGACAGTTCATTGTACTGAGACCGGTTTCCTTGAAGAAAAAGTCGCCAAGTCCTCCAACATCGTCGTCGGTTTTCTGCCTTCACTCACTTAATGGCTGACATTCACCGAAATAGTAAAATCGGTCCTTTTCATGTACGATGCAACCGACAAACTCATCCGGTGGCGTGCAGCTTCCCTAGTCATGAGATTATTTTTATCTCCGGTGTACAAACTGGGGTGTATCACACTAAGTATCAGTCCAATAAAGGCTGAGTGAGGACAAATATGGAGGGTTGGAGTGGGTCATACTCCCGAATGGAGTGAGTCACAAGCGCATATGAGAGCGATGCGTAAGCAAATGAAGCTGTTTGTGAATTCCTGTTTGTTCGTTCCGAAGTCCGGTTCTTTGCGATTCGTGGATTAATGAACCGTATCTCTACTCAATTAATTCTTGCCGGTGGACGTGTCAGCACCATGTAGGTTATCCATAGAGTTTTGTGAAAATGGCTCATAGAGTTGTATCCTCATCACTGTTTAGGACTGTTTTGCTATTCACTCGCCCAGTTCAGAGTTGAGGGTAGATGGGGCATGACAGTACCCGTGGCCTTATTTAATGAGTAGCCGCGATCCGCGTAGCGGTATGACCGTATGTGTTCTGCGATGGAGAGCGCTAACCTGGTAGGAAAACCGCCGCATCCTCAATCACTGATGCTGATCGTCTTAGATCGCTTAACTGGGCTCACCTTATTCACGGCGGACGATCCCTTATCCTCGATATGGAGACACCCGGTAGCATGCAGCTCCAATTACGGGTGATCAAACACGTCAACTTTTGTTCCCATTGACCATTGTTGGATTCACGAAACTGTCCACATACGATCACGACCACACAGTATGGTGCTGGGGTGATGGTCTGGTCGCTATCACTGGCGTGCTTTGAACTCTATAGTCCGAGGGTCGAACCTTGCCACCGCCATCCAATTTAGATAGGCTGCTTTGATGGCGTTTGGTTTAATACAACTCCTGACCTAACGGGGCCTTATGTGGTTCGGTACTCCAAGTCCCGAGGCTTACTTTACCGGTTTCCATCGATGAACAGCACGTCTTCGCGCCTGTGGGGTCCAGTCCATCAGCTATTCATCGCGTAAGTAAGTCATCAAGAAAAACGACGGAACCACCGACTAAAACTGAGTGATGTACCTTCAACATATGAACCAGATACTTTTGGCGCACTTCTACTTCGGCAATTTCTCGTGATTATTGCGAAATTTGGTGTTCCCATCCATTGTTCTACCACCATATTGAGCTCCTATGCATATTTACACGTTGGCTTTAAAAAATTATTTTATCCCAGATAATGTGCCTGAAGGATGCAGAGTGCTTTTAGCGCACCCTCTCGTGACTATATGGTTAAAAATGCTTGATGAATAAGTGCAACGGCGTTTCTTGTTCAAAGCTAAATACTATCATTCTGATATATTGACAACAAAATGTCGGGATGTTCCAACATCCAATTTCTGCTACCAGCCTTCATTTGGGCATGATGTTCCATTTGCATGGACTCCTCTCCCCAATGTACTCAAAGCATTTTCAGTGATTTTCAAATCACAGCTGAACAGATAAATCGGCACTCCTGATATTTCCTGATGTAGTATGCCGGACCGACCTCAGTTCTGAATTCCCTCGAAATACACTGACAGATTGATTCCGGGCAATGCAGTCCGAATTTTTATACAATTAGCGTCTTCCCAAAAAGGCCGCACACAATCCCTGACCACTCACGGGCACTCAGTACACATGTAGGATACACTCCTCACCGGAGGTTCTCCGTGGAGGGGGTTCTCAGACAACTTACAAGATAGGGAAGATACAAAAGTAGCCATGAACCGAAAGGTCCAGTGAGACATGCACACTCTTCCCGATCCAATCGAAATGGCTGTGCCCGTATCTTCACTACACTGATACAGTGACTGCATTGTAGAGTGCTGTTGCTTCACTGACTTAGCATAGAATTTCCCAATCTTTAGGAATTCTCGGGATGACGAAGTCATTGGAAGTTCTGATTTATAAATCAACTTTCTTCGAATGCTGCCAGCCGTCAAAAATGGCGCATACAGGACGCAATTAATTTTCTTACAATAGATGTGCACCTATGAACAAGGGTTACATCCTTTTGCATCTAAAATCACAGGTTGCCTGAAGCTGATTAGGCTACTCGAGTCAATTAAGCTTGTAAGCACAACCTGAGTTGAACATAGATCCTCCTCTAGTTTCTTGTTGCTTGGGTTTTTAATTCGTGTTTCCTTCGGATTAGCCATTCGGTCGACTAACTTTTCTCTCTCTCTCTATTTCGCTCTTTGCACTGCTAATTCCCGTGCCTTAAACGGAAACGCGTGCATTCGTTTACAGCTGATCATTCAAATCCCGATGTTCACCATTTTCAAGAAAGCGATTGTTGGTTCCCCGAGTTCCGTGAAAGCTCGCGCATTAATCTATGCGCATTTGGAACGTATTGACCTGCCCGCCAAAACATTGTATTGGGGTGAGTCCGATATTTTTGTACCTTAGTCCTTGTGGGCATAGTTGTCTCGCCTTTCAAATGATCACTTTAGTCACTTTGAAACAGAAATTTCTGCAAATTTCTGTACATTGTCAGAATAGATTGTTGTAGCAGTGCGGCATGTCAAACGATTTACCAAGTGTTTGTCGTTTGTTTGGAGATCTTGTGCTGGATAGTGTTGTCATAGGCAACCACCTCATTCTGAGATGCGTACCAGAGCTGTCACGGAGGGGGAAAGGACTGGGAAAACAACGAAATCACATTGTCTTGTTTCGGAATTAAGCGTGACCAGGTAAGCCAGTCTGTCTATCCCTTCACAGAAGTATCTGACGTCATTCGTAGCGTTCACCGTAATAATTACGGTTAATGAGAACAAAAGCCGGAGTTCATATCGATGAATTATCTGGATATGTGAAGCCAAAAGATAAATGTTTGAGTCATTTGCTAGTGCTGTTTTTCGGCGGGTCACGTAATCTGTGTAAACCCACACGGGAAATTCTAATTTTTTGACAAACAAATCTACAAAAAGGAAGGGAAAATTGACTATTTGACAGGGTTATTCACCATTTCACGCTAGGTTGGTCTGGTTTTGGCCAAAGGATCAATTCTTTATTATTTATTCTGTTTTAACCCTATGAAACTATGCAAAGTTTATTCCGCTGCCACCTAGGTGCTCTGATATGAACGTGACTGAAGGTTTGTCCAGTAGGCTCCAAAGAGGCGTGGTTATATTCGCGTCTGTCCTCACATTACATGTCTTTATCACATTAGTAATGAAAAATCGCATAACCACAGTTTACATCGCAAACGCGTTGGGCTCGGCTCCTTAGTGGTCGGATAACGCAATTCACATTGGAGAAGAATGAACCGATTATCGGCTCATTTGCACTTTCTTTAGTACACATTACGTAACTTGTGTGTTTATGAGTAAATCATTTGAGAGACTACATTTTCTCACCTCACAGTTGATTTCTATGCTGTCGAATGTTTACTTTTTCCTGATCGAATGTTTGCCTATCTCAGCTGCTTCTAAGGATTACTTCAATTGTCCATCATCAGTCATCACAAAAAAGCAATGATGGTAACAATGAGTTTTCTGCTGTTATGTATTTTCGTCTTAGTGAGATCGCCGACAGCATAATATCTAACGATTTTTTGTACAGATCTGCATATGTGTAAATTTAACGAGTATGATCTGTTTTCTTCCCATAACATTTCTATTCGATGTGCTCTTGGATTCATTTTGTTTTGGCCGGTTTGCTCTATTGTTTCTGACGCACAACGGCCCGAATGCTGCTAGACAGTATTCATTTATTTGATATTGTGTTGTGTAAAATATCCCAATAACTATTTCCCATTTCTCTGTTATTTTTGGGTAGATAAACAGTACATCATTAAAAATTCACCGCGACTGATTGACGAGATGATCAACAGTTTGCTTTACGTTCTTGCTGTGGCCACAGATGAAGGTGTGTTTCGCTTGCTGTTCACAGTCAGTATATTCAGTTCATGTCCATCATATTGCATTGAAAGTCATTTGTTTTTTGCTTATCGTTCGATTATGTTCATTCCGTCGTTTAGACTTAAATGCTCTGTTTCATGGGTGATTCGGAGCGGCGGTGGTCAAGCAGTTAAGGTCATCAACTTGTCGCCTCAGATGTTCTGTGTTTGACCACCACCGCCACCACCACCTCACTACATCTATTTACGTTTGCCGTATCGTAACCCTTTGATTGACCGCTTTCCCCTTCGTGAAGATCATACCAATATATATTCGGTAAAATACAGTAAAGGAATAGAAAAACAAAGAAAATTAGTAGTATCGCAGTTTTATTTTTTAACCTAAGGTAACTGACATGAAACTCAACCATCATTATAGAAACGGATGTATAACTTTCTATCCTACGCAGTCCTTTGGTTCACGGCCTTGAACATTAACCACTCTGAGTCTAGGATCCTCGGTGGCTTTCTTTCTCTGAAGTCCATGTTTGAAAGAAGAACTGTTCTAGCCGTTTCGAAGTCTAACGAGAGATGTTTGATGTGAATTTCCCCTCTTTCAAGTATGGAGTACAAATCCCTTGAACTGCTGTCCGATGCGTTCTTACTTACGTCTGTGAAACCTGGTCACAAGCGAGGCTTTTTATCCTTAGTGCATCCGATTCTTCCTGAACGTAGCGACAAGAATGAGTTTCCGACGACAGTTCAGCCATGTCTGACGACCTGCAAAGACAGTGGTTCCCAACAATACCAGTTACAGGTTAACACTGCCGCTTTAGCTATCAATTTAGGACCTCACAAGGTCTAGCTAGATGTAGATCTTCAGAGTATCTATCGTCTACGAAAATGAAATAAAAATTGAGTCTCTGTCTATTTGAACTTTGCAGAAAACTGCCATACTGGGGCAGTCACAATCGGAGATATCAATAGACTCGAATTATCCTTATTCAGAAGATAGCTGCGTGAAAATAAAAGTAATGGTGTTGGAGTTGGTGTGTCCTCCGAGTTGAAGAACACGCCAACACTAACATCCACATCCTGATCTACAAGTATTCCACATTATATCCAAAATTAATAGTATTGTACCATATCCGACTAGTTGAGTACGTGCTGCATGTATCCACGCATTGTCTTTGCTACAGATGACCAGTTACAATTAGATGCCCCCACTGTGACTAATTCGCGATTCAGTATAGAAACAGCAAAACTCGACGTTCACCCTAGCCTCAATCAGTTCTTTCTGAACGATCATTCAGACTGGTCAAACAGATTCCTAATGTTGCCGGTGCGCTCAGGACCACGATCAGCGGCGGGAATATTATGCAATTCGACAGATACATGTCTTCTTTGTCACAACTGAGTAAACACTTCATGAAACCTCAAACGATATGTTGTGCGAATGGCAAACTGAAGTACAATTCACATTTGCTGTTCTCTCATTCGCCCTGGTAACGTATCTCGCCTAAAACAAAATTTAGTTAGTTTCACTTGAGAACTGCAGGTTGTGATGAGGTTTTTAAAGAAAAAAATATTTGTATCTAGTCCATGTTCTCTATATATACCAAATTTTGCAGCTCTGCCCTCCTTCGGACACCTGAAGTCCCATGGACAGAAAACATCGTTTCTTTTAACGAACTTTTTCCACTACTTGGGAATGGCGCATAAAATAATCGTTGATTTTTTATTTGAGATAAGCCTTCCCCGAGATTAATTTCAAAGGAAAAGACCATATGGCAATACTGCACGATTTATGTCCAGGACGATTTCGCTGCATCTCAACTTGGTGCATACTGCAGAAAATACGATGTTTATATAGGGCTTCAGCATAGCAACAAAGTAAAGCAAAATACATTAAAAACAGACAAAACGTAAAAGAGGGAAGGGTAAAAGGACCAATATCACCAGGGTACGGAGAGACTAACATAAATTTTTCTTTGCTGAC
>UZAN01043786.1:18092-39497 GCA_900618425.1 Echinostoma caproni
TCTGGAATGAAACTGTAGCGGTCACTGTCTGTTCGTCCGCCTCTCTGTCTCGTCCACGTGTGACTTTCTCCTGGTTTCTGTTAGATTTAAATGGTGCTCCTTTCTCATCATCCAAACTTAGTTCGGCTTGTATGTGCGCTTCTAAAGATTGTGATCTTTTAAAAACCAAAAGCTGATAACTCTAATCACTGCTTCGATGCTCTTACAGAATTTCTGTTCGAGCCATCTGACCGTTCCACCTGGTGTTAAAATGTTGCAGGATTTACCGTCAGGGCGTACCTCTGAAAAGTGACGAACCCTCTGTGCGAACACATTGCCCCTCGGTCCCAACTGATTTTACCCCTTGAATCCCCCAAGAGTGAACAGAGCCATCAAGTCGTCTACCAAGATAGACATCGGCGTAAGACACCATTTTGTCCCGTGCCAAAGACAGCTCGTTTGCTCTTCTGTTTTTACTGGTATCAAATGTTTCATTTGCCTGGACACGCATGAGCATGGATGTGTCTTACAGAAGGTCGTAGGAACATTTGGTCTTGCTGGTTCCGATACCCATAATCACCCACGATGGTGGCTTCTGCAAATGCACCTTGGGAGCACATCCTCATAGCAAGTCTCCTAGGTTCGCCTACTATCTATTCACTGAAAATTTGACACCATAGCAGTTCAACTCACGATCTATCATGCAATTCGATTTGCAAAATATATATTCCCCGGCCCTTGGTATTGAAGTAAAGTTATCTATGTGTGCAGAAATGACGTTCCTTTAGTGAAGATTCCATTCGATTTCAGTTATAGGGTTCTGTTCAGTTTTTGCAACCATAAACCATGCACATTTGTGCGTTGGTTTTGGTTGCTATCTTTAGGCTGCACATTTTTAATAAAGAATCAGAAGGAGGATTGGAATGTTCAGAGCAGACTCAGAGAGAAGATAAAGAACTCACGTGAACTAAGATTGCAAGGATACTGAGCGCCACTGTTTGCAATCCCCAGTCGTATCACTCTGTCTCTAACCACGGGTTACCATAATTTTCGGGTCTTCATCCAGGTAGCCTAACATGACTGAGTTTCCTGTTCAAGGCTTCCATACACTCATGCCGGGTTTTAGTTTGATCGCCCTTGATCTTTTTTCATTCACTACCCACCTCGGCAAACCTTGAGCACCGTAGCAGCCTATTTGATGATATGCGCAACACATGTCCAAGCCGCTTGCTCCAATGGACGGCCGCGGTTACTCAAAGGTCTGCGCCAACTCTCACCATTGCCTGTTTCGTTTCCCCACCAGATTCGTGCAATTTGGCGCAGACAGCGATGTTCAAACACCGACAGTCTATCTTTATCGTATTTCGTTAATGGCCAGGACTCTGGCCGATCTGCTGCAGCATACACTTGACCCCTTCCAAACAGTCAGATGTCGCGACAGCGTTGATTGTGAAACAAAACCAGAATCAAAACTATTTGGAGTCAGGAAGCTCAAGTCACATTAATGTAACGGTTACTTTAATGCTATCATCAACAGTGCTATTTCGGGACGGATTCTCACTGCTCGTCGGAACCATCTTCCGATACCGGGATTGTTGTTGTAAGCAAAAGTAGTGAAGATGCTGCGGTGAATGGGTATAATGATTTTTGTGTGAGCAGTGACTGGAAGTCAAAATGTCAACGACTCTATACTCATGGTTTCAAATTGCTGATCAGCTTTTGTTTTTCAAAAAAGAGAATAACTCGTAATTATGTGGTGTGTGTGAACCACCAAGATAACCCAACCGTAAGCTTGCACTGATAGTATCCATAGCAGAATCATACGCGGCTTTAGATATGCTAGTTTCATCACCATCCATGGTCTTTATGCCAAGTACGAACAGATGTTGATGGAGGATGCCACGAAATTGGTCCCAGAGTACCGATTCCAGTGAAAATGAGATGTCTGAGTGCCGTGGAGAGTAAAATTCAACAGGCAAAACTGCCACGGGAAGTCCACACTGGATTGCGTTCAAGAAATCTATGCCATAGTTGGATGAGGCGAACTACAAAGCACGAACAACGATATGGAAAACAGTTGACAGTTGACAGTCAATTTTCTTTTTTCTTCTTTCGACTGGGTCTCGAGATGCTCATCTGAGATAGACTGTCAATACTAAACATCAGATATTTCTTTCTTTATCTCACATGTCGCCCATCTATGTGCAAGGAAGTGTACACATGAATGAAATACCAGTGCTGTTTCGAATAATCTACTAATCTGTCTGCAAACGGGCTAGTTAGTGTTATGAACTGTTGCAGTAACTTTGTGAAAAAGTAGGGAAATTTTTGTTTGTTCGTATTTCTTACGAAACGCCCACCCGCAGCATTTTCCAACTGTCAAAACAGGTTACAGTCAATAGTTTAATCCGAATATCTGTATGTATCAGTCTGTGACTAAGAATGATTGCGCTTATGCCAAGGATAGTTTCTATTTATTAGAACTCCTCGGCTTCCACTCTCGTTCTATTCCTTTGCTACTATTTTGCAACTGCTTGGATTCTTGCAAGGGTGAACTGCGGGTTTATGTTGCTGTTGTTCCTTCAGTTGAACCTTTTTCCACTTTCTTTTGTTCTGTCTGCCCCTGTTAATCTCACGTGAAGCGCAACATCAAGTCTATCCGTCAACTGGTTCGACTTCCGGATGAGAAACGTCGCGCTTTGCTGCGTAGTTTATCAGACGAACAGTATCGGGATTTGCTTAACGTGTGCGCTTCAATGCCCATGCTGTCCATAAGCTATCAATGTGAAGTAAGCCGTCATTCACAATGTGAACATTGTATCTGTGTTTCAGTTCGCATTACGATGTGTATTGTTAGATAACTCTGCAACACAGCCAAAGCATCCACTGAATAAACTGAAATGTAAACATTTATCTTCTGACGATGTGGTTTATAGTCCGTGTTCTTGAACTGATCAGTCAGTTTGTTAACAATAATGATAGCTAATCACCTTTCTTCCTCCCCGCAATGCATATCCCAGGTTCTCGACGATGATGATCCGAGCATATGGCCGTTGAGCATGGTCACAGCCACCGTTTTGCTTCGGCGTACTCCACTGTTCGAACCGAGTGCAGTGAACAATGCGACCACCTTTCAGGATTCACATTACAACGGAAGCGGACCAAACGCACGACCGGACTCGTCAGCGTACGATCATCTGCCTAATTCGCAATTGTATCCAGCCGCCACTGGCAGTGGCACTGTCGGAGGATCTGCCGATGCCGGTTTCGATGGTGCTAGTCCTATGGGTTACGCGGACTTGGGAGATGATTACCCGGTATGTTAATGGAATGATAAATCAGTTTTGACAGAACTTGAAAATTATTAAACCGCATGAAAGTCATTGCACTTATATGAGCAACAGCAAACCCAGTCGTTCGTAGACGTACGCAAAGAGGACAGGAATTTTTGCTTAGGAGTTGCTCACAGTAATACCAGTGTACTGCTTCATGCGTATAATAATTTCGTTTGCTGGTATTCTTCTGATTTGATTGTCCTTGCAAAAGCTGAATAAAACCAGCCGTCCGCACTCCAAAACAGACACCTAACTAGAGTGGTCGGATGCTCACTGTTTCGACTGACGAAAGAAACCGGTAGAAAATTAAACCGAGAAGGGGAACGAGAAAAAAACTCAGCAAGATAAAAGTTGGTCGAGGTAGAACGATATGGATTTGAAACTGTGCTCGATGAGGGCCAAGCTAACGACGGCTAGATAGATGCTTTGCCTCAATTTACATCCGGTTGCAAGTTGAGAGAGTGTGAGACGTAATCCACCATATCCAAGATCGCATTTTCGGCCCGACGATCAAGATAAGTAAGGCAGAAGGCAGGGTGCTGTTTGCTACGAGGAAAAGTTAGTCTCATTCACAATACGGGTAGGTAGCAGACGAGGTACGGAAAGGGGTTCAAATTGGTCAAGGACGAGAAAAATGAGACCGACTCTGTACTTTTTGCAATCAGATATTTTCCTTATTGTGAGTCATTGAATTTCACTCACTTTTGAGCGGAATGATCCCACTGAAAAACCCTCACTTTTTAGTTTTCCTCTCCTTTATATTAGGATATGTTAGATAAACCTAAGAAGTCCGCCACTCCAGTTTGGGACAAAGGTAAACGGAAGAAGCCGGCTAGAAAGAAAAAACAACAGCAACAACAACAGCAGCAACAACAACAACGAAAGCAACAGCAGCTACAACAAGCACGCACTGCAAATACTTCTGAACAACAGACGAACAATGACCTTGATTCAGATGCCGAGGAGATTGAATTGGTTGGATCGAAAGGTGAGTGGATTTTGGTGATTCTGGTGATATTTTATCTCATCTCTACCTGTCGCCCTAATGTCGTTAACTTTTTTCTCCTGATATTGACTACCTTCTCTGAGTACCACATTTGCACGTGTATCTCGCATAAGATAATATTAACGCTATTCACCCCGTGCTCGAAATGTCCAAACGCGAGACCCTCTCCGTTTGTGAGGCCAAATTCTGGCAACAGCGTCCTTAGTTTTTCCGTCGTTATCTACCGCTAGTCGTTGCTATTGGTGACTCGGTCGTTATTCGATCATTTTTTCGATTAATTTAGTCCAAAGAAGAAACAGGGTAGTATGAACCACAACTAGATGTGATGAGAGCAATATGAGTAGTTAATGGTTCAGTCATAAAACAGACCGTAAGCCTGGGGATTTGTTGTTGCGAATCGCATAGGGGGTCCGACTGGGCTATGTTTATATTTAAGCAAGGCGATAGCTGAACTTTCTGCCGCCAAANGAGAGGATAGAACTGTGACCCAGAATCCTACACAACTATTGAATAACTGATCAGTATGGTCCGGGTAAGCTTCATGCACTTGTATGAACAATCAAGAGTTCATTGTTGTCAAGCGTATTATGCAACTGAAAAAAAACTACATTTGCAGTCCCAACTAATTTTCATCAACGCAAACATCAATCTAAACCGAAATCGTTCCCACTACTTCTTGACCTCGATTGTTCCATAGAATTTGGTTGCTGCTCTTCACTACTCTCTCAATCGAAAAGGGGACTCAACCCATTGGATATCTTTCTTTGTTAACCCGAAAACCCCTTGTGTGAAGGCATATCTTGTTTTTCACCCCACGCTTCAGTGCGAGTTTGAGCTGAGCGAGAGGTCCAGGATGCAGATCTCGATGAACATCCGGGGTCACACTCCAGTTTGTCCCCGCTGCCGGTTATTTTCATCTTCGTCATTCGGTTTTGGAACCATTTTAAAGGAAAAGATATTATATTTCACACCAGTCTGAGGCCAGACTGTGCCAAACAAAGCATGGTTTGGAATCAGGGGTTTTGGCCAACTCCCCTAGGTGAATTGCCAGTGGTCCACCAACCCGATTATAGCCCCGGGTGTCGACTTTTCGTCCGTCCCCTCACTTTGGTGTGAAATCACCTCCGCCACGACCAGGCAGTGGGTAGGGCTTCCGCAGCAGACTCTGTTTCAGACGCATGCTCGTATGAGAGCAGTTCGCAAGGTGCAAGGGAAGGATGACCAGCCGCAACCCTAGACACCCAACCCCGACCATACTGAGGATTTTGGAAGCTGAAGGAAAAGAAAGGGGGCAATGACTTCCTGAGACGATGTGCAGCCATCGCGAGTATTGATCAGACTGTCTACTTAGTCACTCACAAGCAACATGTCCACGTCAGAACTCAACACCTGTAGGTAGTGATCCGAGCTGGTTTGCCCCATGGTAGCACTTTTCTCCGCAAGATTAACCACAATAACACACCGGTGCCGAAAAGGGTTTTCCTCTGGCAATTCGTGACCTTAAAAATTCGGAGGCACTTGCCATTCAACTAGCCCTGGCTGCGACCCTGTGGGATGAACGTCTAGGTGATCGGTGAACCACTAGCAGTTCACTTAAGGGGATCAACAAAAGACGCGGATCCCAAACCCAGCCAATCAAACTTGTCCGCCTTGATTTTTGAACAGAAAGGCAAAGAAGAGCGATCACCTCGCAATGCCTTACCCCCTAGAGCCCACAGTTCCGAAGCATTCAAGTATTCCACTGCGTCAGTAATAGTAACATGGAAAATCTGAGACGGGGCACAGATTCCATAAATAATGTAGTTGAGATCACACATAGGTGTTTGCTGTAGGCCAGTAAAGGTTATCGGATTTCTACATTTTTATTTATACCTCATTTCACTGCCATGCATCAGAGCCAATGCGTGGCATTAAAGCCGCTTCTTGACTTGACTTAATTTATCATTGTCCTCCTGCGAAATGCCCGTTACGGCATTTGCCAATTTTTTTGTTTCGTACCACTTATCATACGTTTCAGCATGTCTCTCACTATCTTCATTGTGAATTACACCAATAATCCTGATATCACTTTTTTAATCAATCCTTGTCATCATAGTTATGAAACGTGCCCAATAAGAGCAAAAAACATCTAGAAATAAAAGGCCTTAAGCTGTTGGAATATACACATCGTTTTGAAAATACGAAGGCGAGACCAGATCCTCAACAACCTGATCAGACAACACTGCTGTTAACTAGGGAAATCCTCATTACTTCTCCCACCCAACCACCTTCACTCGGTGGATCATGTTCACCGAATTCCAGACGAATTCTGCACTCCACTCCGTACGCACAATGGTGCTGCCTTGTCGGATGTCAAACAAACAAAAGCATGAATCTATAACATCAAGTCCAACCGCAGTCTGCCATTGTCTAAGATGTCCATTTTTGCTTATCTGTCTGCGGACCACCATGCGGGTGTAGCTGTAGTCAGAGATACTTTTAGAGCCAACTAATCCTCAATTAGGAGTTTTGTCGCTTGACAGTAAAAAAACTGATTAACTAAACATTTTCAAGAAAGTAGTAGCCCAAGCAATCCATATAATCAGATATCGAATCCTGACCTTCTATTCACGGAACCAGGAAAATGATGTGTTGTCGAGGGCTGCATAGATTGAAACAGTAAAACAATTACTTCCCTACCTGTACTAAGCATTGCCGAAACTTCACGCTTAGGTGAATTTTTCTGGAGCTGGGGAGGAATAATGAGGCACAAAATATAATCTTTGAAAAAGGCAAGAGACAAAGTACACGTATCGTACCCGACAAAATGACTAGCTCATCAAAGTCGCAGCGGTTTTTGTGTTTGGTTGTTAGTATTTATTGTGTACAACAAGAACTACAAGCACCAATGCATGTATAATATAAAAAGATGATACCGAAATCCCCATTGACCGAACGTCATGTTACAGATTCAGTCGACTGGATTGTAAAATGTATCAAATAAAAGGTTAAATAGATCAACATGATGCAGATTAGTGTAATTTTGGCATGATTTACGAAAGAGCACGCCTGATTTTAACCCTCCATGCTTCGGTGGTTGCCCTGAAATTGATTGGTATTTTATTGTAGAGGACAATACCACACGAGTGGTGTGTCTGGAGGAAAACAAATGGATAACTCAGTTGAAAAGTACTTTTTCTTCATTGAGAACCCGGTACATTCTGAACAGATGGTCTTAGCAAGACCTGATTCAATAGGTGGCATGTGAAGTCCGAAACACCAACCGCATTGCAAGATTTCCAGTATAATGCGCATGATGGATACAACGGATTTATTCGAATTTCGGAAGTTTTGCATACCGCATTCCCACTTATCACCATACCGGTTGCCCTGTTTCATCCTGTTCTCCATTCTCGCGCTCAACAGGCTCCACTTTTCTGAGTGAGGCTAGCGAACACCAGACGGCAGAAGATGGTCCGACAGATGCTTGCGAAACCAATCCCATCGAGATGCTGGAAGGTGATGAGGATGTAGGTCCGGAAAATTTAGATGACCCTACCGCGAACACAGTAGATGCGTTGTGCAATTTGACCGGGACCACGTCGAACGAACCACTATCAGAGGAGAAACTAGCAAAAAATCGGGTGGATAAATCGGGCGGCTCATCGTCTGGCTCATCAAACCGAAGTGCAAAAGATACTCGACCTCTATGCACGCATGTTGTTCACTGTNAGTGAGCCGAATTTATCCATCCTTCTGCTTAGCTTACGTTTATAATGGTTAGCATTGTCATGTATCACGTGTTCGGTTGACCGAAAATTTGATCATGCTTCGGTAGATGGTCCATCAACTTACTGGACAATGTTCCAGAAAGTTTGCACCGCTTTAGCGCATTCCTTTGTGAAACATAATCAAGGGGGAAGTTGGAGAATTCATACTCTTACGTTCGCGTGTTTTAATGTTCTGTTCGATAGTGTGAAACCGGTGTCCAATATTTGATCAAAGTGCCCAATGGATTACTAAACCGATTGAACCTACCAAATCGGTTTTCCTCTAATTTTCTAGCCCCCTCATTGACAATGATAATGTAACTGTACGTTTTAGCGTATGCTTCTCTCGCCTCCATTTACCGTTTCGCCCCCCCCCTCAGCGCTCCACTCCATCCCTCACTTCATGTTCTGTTTCATTGTTTTGATCTATGCAAAGGAAAAATTCGAGGGCTGGTGGGTTTATTTGGTCGATCGGAGGACCAGACAACTGGTCACCAAACCGGTTTATGTGGCCACATTACAGACGGAAGAGGAAGTGAGTTTACTTTCTGGTTTTGCTCTTCTGTTTCGTGCATCGCCATCGGATCCGGCCATCACGCGTATGCGTTCTACTACCATTCTGTCATAATCCTTTTAACACCAAAATATGTTCCCACACCTTTTGGACTAGGCAGCCAGCAACTCTCAGATCCCATAAGCTGCTTTTTTTGTTCAGCTTGGGAATCTTCCACCTCGGTAATTTGATTTAATTATATCGATATCACCTCATCCCCGGTTGTTGAGGATGCTAAGATCAGATATATTGTGTGACTAAATGATCAATAAAAATTCGGCATGAAGGTATGAAAATATTGATTTGAGGGGTTGGCCATGTTGATTGGGTTAGATTTTCCGGTTGATGATCTCACGATCAATCCCAAATTAAAGATTGGAAAATCATTGTACTGACATGGAGAATCTGAGTCTGAATCGTTCAGTTTAGGAACTCCATGAATCAGTGCAACCGGGTTATTCTCTGACTTGTGCACATTCATCGGGATCGAGCGATAGCGCTTACGTTCGTACGTTTACGATCGATCAGGAGTTATTCTTGTTCTATCAGAATCTTTTTCAAAACGTTTGCTGGAAAGAACAACGTTCTGAACATCTTTTTCATCGTTCCAAGTGATCCGAATTGGCAAAATAGGCATAAGATACTCCATAGGTGAATGTCGATGTTCATTGTGCACATAATACAGTCCGGACAACAAACTACCCCCTCATTAAATTGACTACCGTATTTGGCACAATGGTACAGACAACTGTTCGGTCTGTCATTCAACGCGTTTCTTTTCTTTGGACAGCGTACGTGGTGTAGATACTTTTGGTTCAACTTTGTTGACACAGTCTGAAGTTATGTCTGCAGCGTTTGTTATTGTTGTTGGTGTTGTTGTTGCTATCCTAGTGTGAGAGTTGGTTGCACTCTAGCGGTTTTTTTCTGAGTCTATTAATTCACCTGTGAATCGGCCTAGTTGGGTTAGCATGCAAACTGAATCATTATTTCTGCTTCCGATCGGTTCGATCAAAGATAAATTAATAATAGCTGCTTTGGCACTCCCCTAAAGTAAATAGTTCACTCCTATTCTGTGCCACTGGCTTTGTATCACTCTTGGCTTTTCGTTTAGTCTCATTCCTTCATTGTTCGACCGGATGGGTAAACAAACTTTGAACACGGAAGTATCGGGTTAATGATTGTCGAAACCGAAACGAAGATCTATGTTCCGCCATTTCAGATATTCCGCTTTATGATAGCGACAAGGTAACCTTCGTATCAACTGGACACTCTGATAATAGATTTTGATGAGAAACCTATAGTCGCACTCTCATGATGCCGGGGAGGGGAGAAAGCGGATCAGTTAGCGACACGGAAGCAAAACTTGATTCATCATCTTCACCGCGACCTAACACCCGTAGACTTCATCGGTTGGAACAGACGTGGATTCACGGTAGTTGTCTACAACATTGTTCCCCGCTTGCAATCTAGAGCAGAGAAAACGATACGGAAGTCAACAGATTTCGTGAGCACCAAGTTGAATGAGATCCGATAGAGTAGGTATCTTTCGTCCTCAAGCTGGAGTTCAAAATGTTGGAATTGGAAGAGAGCAGGGCAATAAATCGACAACAGTAATGATCGCGTTTCTCGCGCTCTCTCGGACTAGAACTGACTGTTCAAACAAGTGTTGTTTTACTGGCCTCATTAGCTCGTTTCATTTCCTCTCCCGCAGATCTGTTAGGTTTCTGCTCACCTCATAGAATAATGTACGCGTTGTATATTTCGTCACGATCAGCATGATTTTCTCCACTTTAGTCAGCTGTACGATTGAGGCCAGTTTTCATGCTTCATCCGACGGCCTTTTGTTCGTTTGAGGCTGATCTGTGCACATTTTTTCTCAGTGGTTTCATTCAAATTAGGTGCAGTCCGGAAAAGTCGTCTCATCAAAACACTTCTGTGGACATAGCACTAAATGTTATCCCTACCACTTAATATGACCGATTCTAAGAAGTAATTACTTGAATGCACTGTCTGGTTCAAATGTACCGATATAGGTTCCTAAAAAACTACGCTTTTTATCAATCTGGGCTTTGTTCCTCAAGCCTCAGTTTTTCATATGATAGATGAAATTTCTTATGTCCTATCACATGTTGCTTCATCGTGATCTTCCTGGATAGCCATTTCGAAATGACTTCAGCGATGGTTCCAGAAAACACCGGCGGAAGAAATAGCATTTGAGAAGCCAATTATCGAAGTGCAAATATCATGGGAGTAATATCTGAAGATAATCAATCTCGGTTTCTGCTGTAAATCGTAAGTGAGCTGTACTTACGTGCCACGGGCTGGAAAATCTTCGTGACTGAGTGTACTATGTTATCAAGTCGAAGACAATGGGACTCTGGGTCTCTTCCAGTAATTCTACTTCCACGTTGTAAAGCGATCGGCAAGATTCGTGGATATTGTTTGGCAGATTAGTCGAATGAGTGCAATGGTACACGTGCTTTTACAGTTGAAGGATGCCACTTTTGCATCATAGTCATAATCGGCGTCCGAAAGGGAAGCAACACCAAAAGGTGTTTCTTCATCGTACCAGCATATGCACCGACCAGTTGCAGTTCTGATACCCAAAAGGATGCCTTCTACGATGAACTCACCGAGCTCATTCGGATGAGTCGAAGCCCCGACCTAGTTGTACTTGCAGGTGACCTCAACGCGCAGGTTGGAAAACTGAGCGTATCAGAAGCTTGCTCAGGCGGTAGTTGTGTTCTGTCCAACCAACGAACAGATAACGGCTATCGACTTCTTCAGTTCTGTGCAAACCATCATCTGTTCATATCAAGCCCCAACTTCGGACACAGATATCGACGGACGGCAACGTGGTGCTTCAGTTCAACTGGTACACAAACTCAAGTCGACCACATAGCGGTAAGTTACATTTGACGTGGCTCAGTGCAAAATTGCAGGTCTTATTGGACCACCTGCGTTGAGTCGGACAACCCATTAGTTTTGATACAGTTCACTCTCCGACTGACTGGTCGGCGACAAAACCAGCAAACTCGGATAGCTCATCATCGACTATCTGTTCCAGCAGTTCATGCACTCTATGAGTCAGAGATAGTGCGTGAGCTAAGCGCGCCTTGACGTGATGTAGATGAGCAGTGGGATCAAATTAGGCGAGCAATGCAAATGCAGCGAATTTTGCTTGTGGGTCTGAGCCTCAAACCCGTCGGAAGCTTTGGATATCTCAGGAGTCAGTAGTTTTGATGGAGCAAAAACGACAAATCTCGACTCGTCAAGATCAAAATAGAGTTAGGTGGCATCTATAACATCAGCTCATAAAGAGCCTCAAGAAGGGTCGTGAGAACTGGTGGGCAACAACAGCTAGTGAAATGGAAGTAGCAGCTGCATCAGGGAATAAAGGCTGCTCAAACTGATACGCAATACGGGAGGTCGGCGAATTCCAGTTAATGAAACAATCTGTGATAAAATGGGACAAGCTACTCACAATAGGGATGAACAACTTGATCGCTGGGCTGAATACTTCAGCGAACAGCTCAGCTGGCCTAGTGCTAACCAGGCTGCTTCATCCCCAGTTGAAACTCCTTGGGCAGTGTCATGTGATCCTCCAACAGAAGCAGAAGTTCGGTCTTGCATTCAAGCTCTGAAGTTAGAAAAAAGGACCGGCTGAGGTGCCTCCCACTCCTTTTAGGATGGGGTGTGTGTGATAACCTCGTAAGCTCTATTACTATCCTAATGCGCAACATTTGGATGCAAGAGCACATTCCTTGATCTTGGGGTGAATCCCTGATCATTTCCATTTTCAAGAAAGGACCTCGCAACGATTGCGGAAACCGCCGCGGGATAAGTTTGATCCCGATTGTCACCAAAATGCTAGCTTCCGTCATACGTCGACGTCTGACGCCTTTAAGAGAAACCAACATCCGTGAACAGCAAGCCGGATTCCGGCCTGACCGTGGATGTATTGATCAAATTTTTACATTGCATCAGATGCTTGAGCTGCGTCACACCCACTGTCAGCCAACGATCACATTGTTCCTTGACCTGAAAGGAGCCTTCGACTCAGTTGACCGCGAAGCTCTGATGGGCTCCTTTCTTCGAAAAGGAATGCCCCAGAAGTACGTTAACCTACTGAGGTCACTGTACTCACATACCTCCGGTCGTGTAAGGGTTTACAACGAACTAATAGGCCATTCGTAAACAGTAGCGACGTTCGTCAAGGGTACTCTCTTTCGCCGTTCCTGTCCAATTTCGTCGTAGACGAAATACTGGAGAGTGCACCAAGGGGACTCCAAAACGTTAAATGGGCAGCCGAAGAAAAGCGAGTAGAGGATATCCGTCGACTAGAAATTTTCGAATATCGGTGTTTACGCAGTTTAGCCCACGTTGGATGGAGCGAACGGGTTAGTAACGTGGAGGTAAGCCGTCGTGTGTTTGGGAGTCTATCAGGTATAAACCTGCTAGCACACCGAATTCAGATTAGTATACTTCGCTGGCTAGTGCACATATTGCATATGCCCAGCCATCGTCTGTCGCACTGCGCTTTATTCGCTGTAGTTAATCCGGGCTGGAGAAAACCACGTGGAGGTCAACAGATGACTTGGAGACGAGGCATGAAGAAATGCACAGAGCCATTAGGAAGAGTAGGTGTCTCGCGCCTTCCAGGTTGGGGTCCGAAAGACTCCATAACCGGTTGGTTGGAGACATTGAAGGATATGGCAGCGAACCGGCAGCAGTGGCGTTCTTGTTATCATTTCTTATCAAGTCAGAATGATTGAAACGGTGTGTATGCAGAGTTCGATTACGTACTTTGTGTGTTGACCATAGTGGTTCACCTTCTTCTCCCTCCTTCAAAATAGGCCCAATCCCTGTCCACCATAAATTTTACCACTAACCTGGTGTGTATTGCGAGTTTGGCAGCAATCAGTGAAGTTCGCTTCACTGTATTTCGCTGTACGATGGTGATGATGATCATATCATCCAGTAAAAGTTTTGGCTGTTAGCTAAAAACGTTTTCCCGCATCTATCTATCTATTTATCCGTACGCTTTGCTACTGTTGTTTACGCGATTTTGAAAACCAAACCGCACAGCAATCGCGCCACCGACATCCATTCTCAACCATATCTCTCAGCGTCTAACCAATCAGGAATCCTCAACCCTTTGGCCCCAGCCTAGAATTCGAGCTGCACCAACTGAAGCCAACGTCTTCATACCTCCACGCCCTGTCATGGTCCGACCGCCGCGACGTTTCTTCCAGCATTACACAGCACGTGCTAAAAAAGCACGGAAAGGTAGACAATGAGCAGGTTTACGTAAAACGTGACCAAGCCACGAGGCGGTTTCGAGCGATTTCATCCGTTTGAGAACCCCCATCAGTATCCAGCACATAACAACGAATTTCGTCATTATTCACACAATGTTCCCACCGGAAACGAGCAACGCTTCTAAGGTATCAGTGGTCAAATACATAGTCTATTAGCGTCCTCCTCTCAGAGGCCAGGTGTAGCAACCGTAGAACAGAACACTACGAATCGCAGAGATGTACACCCTTCGCTTAAGGAATACTCGAATGTCATAGCGGTGCTACGTTTTCGTACGGCAGATGTCGTTGTCTTTGGGCTTCCCATTCGAATTGTACGTTTCGAGCAGTACCGAGAGGACGAAGCGAGAATCCAGATAGACCAAGTCTTCGAAGAAATGGAGTGACAGAACGAGCATCACTGTTTACCGCAAGCAAGTATATCATTCAGTGTCTTCAACCACCGGTTACACGTTCAGTTCGCAGTAGTTGCACTTTCAAGTATTACAGTCTTTTGTTTTATGATCAGTATCTTGGGGTTTGTTTTGGGGGTTATAAATATGTACTTTGTAGTTTATCAGATATGGTATATAACTATTCCTTCGAGTTCATCTGATACTCAGATACAGAGGTGAGGGTCGTCTGGTGTGCATTCTTAATGTGAGAATCAAGGAAGCTAATTATGGTGATGATCAGGTGTATTTTGTTCTTTCAAGACGAGTGGTAAACAGGTTAATGGATCGTTTCAAAAGTGCAACTGACTGTGAAAGTCACACAGGTTTGGGAACACCATGCAACGCTGATGCTAGGGCTCTCAGACTAGCTATCCTCTATTCGTACTGAATCTTAAATTCAGTAAGCATAGATCTAGTTCAAGGAAGCATATTCCTGTTTTTCTCTTAACTGAGCTTCACCGAAAGATGCGTTTAGAGTGGTCAGTGAGTTGAAATCGATCATTAGTATCAATGACTCCGACTCAGTCGACTGCTCTAAACTCTGGCGCTACCTTTCCTTGAAGGAAGTGCCCGAGAAGCTTATCTCAATATTAACATCCCACTACAATAATAGCCGAATAACCGGATAAGCAATGCTGAAGTTGGGCGTAGAGTTTGAGGTAATCTCGGTCACTCACTGGAGCTGGTTGGGACATGTGCCACGCATGTCACCAGATAGGTTGCCACGGCGAGCGATGTTTGCCCAGGCAGGTAGCGGTTGGAAAAAGATCAAAGGCGATCAAACTAAGACCTGGTACGAGGGTGTGAAATCCCTAACCAGGAGACTAGGTCACATAGGTCCTGTTAAGCTCCCTGGCTGGGGACCCCAAGATGATGGTCACCGATGGTTAGGGACCCTGAGTGGTAAAGCTGGGTGTCGCAAACAGTGGCGCTCATGCATCTACCCATTATTATTGTAACCTCAGTCCCTATGAATTCTCTATCTTCCGCTTGAATTTGCTCTCAACGTTATAATCTTCATTCTGTTCTTTTATCCAAATGGGCAGCCAAAACCGGTGCCCGAAAGTACATGGTTAATGGATGTAAGAACTGAACTGAACTGATGACTCCGTAATACCTGTCTATTCAAGGGTTATGTTGAAATTTCAATGCCTTTTTTCAACGTCATTGACACTTCCCATCATTGAACCCCCTCCTATTTCTCGTCTTTTCGTATTTCCAGATCCCTCTCCGATTTGTGGCCCCCTCTGTCCCCGGCTCGTATATGTACACGTTGTGTGTCCGATCGGACAGTTATATGGACAGCGATTTCTCTGAAATTATCCGAGTACGTCGTTTCTGCATTTTTCTAGTCCCCAACTTCGCGATTGCTATATCTATGATGCGTGTTTGAGATGGTACTGCTGTTCCTCCGTTTGCGACACTCGTGTTGCAACAATGTTTTGTGCATTATTTATTCACGCGGCACAATTCCGAACTACAAGTTATTTATTTGATAATTTGGAGTGTGTAAATGTCCCACACTCCGTTCGGTGGCTAGCTGGCTTATCGCGCCTTCGTGCAACTGCCAGAATGGACTGGAATTAGTTGCCAGCTTGCCTATTCACTACCAGAAGATGACAGTCAGTGTGATAAACTGCAAATATTTATAACCAGATAGTAGTCGTACAACATCGCTTCCGAACAGATGACAATTTCCACGATGTCAAACAACCAACCGGTGAGTGATTTTCAAAGGGACTAGCTGAACCTGTTAGTTCGTTGGGCGGTCAGACACTCCAATCAGTTATTCACTTGAACCAGGATTGGGTATTAGACACTGTGTTTGTGTGTGGAGCGGCTGCCCGACACTATTCTGATGAATCTAAGCGCTGCATGCGATCATTCAGGACTCAAATGGGACTATTTTGTTCCCACACGTACATCCAGGGGATCTATTTTCTTGAGAGAAAATTATCGTTAATAAATATGGAGAAAACTGGATGGATAGTACTGAAGTGGTGAATAAAATCGGTGAGTTATACTATAAGCTGATACCTAAAAATAAACATTAATACGGTCAAGCTGCTGTTTTATTAACTCAAAATCTAATCAAGCCGATGACTTCTCCGATGGTATATTGTGGGGCGGGGGAAGTGTTCAGGGTTTCGATTGTACTCCACCTCTTCGTACACGCTTTCTAGCCCCATGCTCATTTCTTATCACTTTGTCAGACAGCTTTCTATGTTCGCCCACAATTTTGTTGTTGATCGCTTGGTTTTTATATTCCCTTTGCATTCAGTTCACCGTCAGTCCGTTGCCCGAGCGGGTTGTGCGTTATTTGAAAGAACAAGAAGAGGCTCATTCAGATTCGAGCGCAGCTAGTTCGGACTCCGGTGAAGAGGACGGATTGACGGAAGATGAGCTATCCGAGATAGAAGACGGTGTTGTACAACCTGCAAATCAGATCATTTCGACCAACACGGATGCTTTCTCACAGGAATTCCCGGAGGAAGAAGAGGAAGATGATTATGACGATGAGCGCAACGGTCGGTTACGTCCTGTAGATGACCAACGTTTATCGGCTTATTTGGCCAAATTATGACATTGTTATTATTTGGTTACTTTGAATTCACGATTGAATCCGGTCTGTCCTCCGTCCTCAATCCGTTTTTGGACTATTCACCCCGCCCCGTCCAACAGACACTATTGTTCTGACCCTGTCGTATTTGTTACTTCTCGGGTGCTTTTTTGAAATTCCGGTGGCCAGTCACCAATTGCATGGTTTTCTAACAATTTTCGGACTCGCTTTGAACTCCTAGGTGTACACAGACACATCCAAGTTCCCGTGTATGACCGACCCACACAAGCGGCTTTTCTCGTGCTACTCCGTGACCACGACGTCTATCGCACAATCATCACACTGCACATGTACAGCGCTAACTACCCCATGTTCTTCCCCCGCTCTGTTTCATTCACTCGTCTGATAAATGCCAACTGGCCGTTCGTCCTGGCTTTCTCTCTCTCCGTTATCGTATTCCAAGTATGGTCAGTTTCACACTTCGTGATCCTCGGAATCCGATACAAAACCGGTATACAGGCACAATTTTTATTCCTTGTCAGTGATGTTTAGCCGTTCGAAAATTTTCATCCTCAGGGTTCCCAAACTACCTTGTCCACTTCGCTTACCCAAGATCCGCTCATTTGGTTGAGTTCTAGTTGGTTCGCTTCCGTACACACTGACCCACAAGTATCCCACCCACATATGGCTCACCGTAGTAGTGTAAAACGGGATTGATGCTTTTGTTCGTCATCAGCTTCAGCGATTTTGGTATTTCAGTGAAAAGCGGGACTGCCCTCAAATTCATTTTTCGTTGGCCCAGCGCCTAATATATGTGGAGAAATCAAAGCACGCCTCATTTCACGTTTAAGTCCAAGAAACAGTTATTCAATATGAGACCGCATTCTGTTAGTTTTATAATTTTATCAGCTTTAGCAACATACGGGGTGTTGTTGTAAAGATTGTGAATATTGGTGTTTAGGCGGCTTGTTTTGGAAAGTCGTAGGTGTATTCACATTAGTGCGATATGGAGTAAGGATCCGAGCTCAGGATTTTGTCACTACGCTTTGGCAGGAGGTGAATTCCGCGCAGTGTAATCCGACTGGATCCATACAGTTTGGTGATTCCAGTAGTCAGTCATATCCAACTGACTTCATGGGTTTTGGGGATATGGTGCTTCGCTCGTCGGAATGCGGATTTTGAAATTCAAAATTCACGATTTCTCTACGTTATTGGAAAAAGTTCCTATGCCTTTGTGTAACATTTAGTATAAGTAGGGGTACTTGTGGGGTTAAGTACTGATATACTTCCAATCTATACATCTTGACGCAGCATAGAAAGCTGACTGTCAGTGTATTGTCTGGAATTTCAGTTAAACAGAACGAGCATGTTGAAGTGTTACTCAGGTTTGAGGCTCGCGCCCAATAGTCCCGGTTCTGTATTTGTCTTATTTTCTGTTCTACGGCTAAGGAAGCCATCTTCGTACTGCCAGTCCGGTGATTAATTACAAGCTCAGCTTCATGATAATCTAATCGTTAGGATTGCTTTGAGTTACAGTACTTGCCATTTCTGATTTTTATCCGCAAAATTCATTCGTTTGAAGTTAGTTGTGAAAAACTTCAGGCTGTGCTTATTGTTATGAAACGAGAAGAATTGTTCAACCACAATAGAAGTTCAGTAAAACAAGATCGGGTGATGTGGCGTTTCAAGAATGTAAACAAGGTGCGCATTCGTATTTCGAACCATCCATAACTCTCAACTAATCAGTCCCGGCGGGCCTTGCTGCTGCACTCAAGGACAGTCGTGGCCTATAGTTGCTAGAATATGGACTACCATATCTACTCGGGTAAGCCGTCCTGTGAACTACCTTGTACTGGTAGATGACCCTCTCAATCGTCTTTAAAATTTCGAAACACCACAAGTGTTGTAAGAGCTGGTTATTCCCAGTACTTGGTGAAGTTCTTATAACTGCTTGACACCAAATTCGTTCTTTGATTTGCGATTACCGACAGATTTCCATGCGCTTGCCTTGTCCATGAAACTCTTGAAAATTCGCCTATCCGGGTGCATGAAGCTACTACTGACTTGACTTAACCTGAACAGTTTCAATTCGTCTAGAAATAACAAGTGAGATCCTAGTTAACATTAATCCATAACCGACACTGGTGCTGTGAATTCGTTTAGCACCAAGACGGTTCCCCAGCGCTTAACATCGTCAGCATATCTTTCCACAACTGAAATTTTGATGCAAGGTATTTCTATGCAGTGTCCACCTGTTAAGCTCATTCAAATTATTTTCACCAATGAAAAGTCGAACACATTTTTAACTCTTCACTACTAGTAATTGATTCTGATATTTGCATAACTGATTCTTACTGCATGAGAGGTTTGAAAAATCACTTTCGTTCCCAACCGTGGATCCACCCGTTGGAATTTTACTACTGCAGCTCTGAATGTGGTATCAAAATGTTGCAAATTCATGTCGAAGACGATGTGTGCAAAACTATCGAATGGATGTTATATCGGTTGCTCAACCGACAGTTTCATACCGGACATTTTCCGATGAACATGATCATGGTTGTCTCCCGAATAGATTAACAAGCATCTCGTAGCCACCATTGGATCTCAAAACGTCAAAAAACGAATGACATGGTACTGCATTAAGAAACGATCAAATGAGCCAAATAAAATATGTACAAACGTCAAATATGATCGCAGAACAACTTGAAAGCAACAGCCAATTGTTATTGTGAGCATAATTCAAGCAATCTGGAAGGATGAAATGAGTCTGGACAGGAATAATATGCTGCACCCGAATGCGTCAACTGTGAGCGGTCAGGTTACGATGAAAACAAATAAGGTCCGGGCGAAGCACAAACAAATGAAATCAAATAATAGGACTGACGCGTAAATATACAAAGCAGATGGAACGTCAATTTTTATGTATGTATGGGGCTAAGGGTGTTGAGCTAGTGAAACGTGAAATTCACGAAATTGAATCAGTGATGTTTTGTCCGGGTTTTGTAGGGAGGATTTTCACATATCGATCAATGCACCGCCCGGTAAAATCCTTCCTCGCGTCGCACCGTCGAACGGAAATTCGAGGGAGCACCAATTATCACCTTTATTATATAACCCCTACGGTTGTGCCATTCTAGTGCGCTCCTCCTCATTTTCTCCGTCTCCGACAGCTAAGGAGGTTAGCCACATACAGTTTTCCATGACTCACAGTGCCTCTATCACTAACCTGGAGGATTCCTCAACTGCGGGTTTTCTCGGTCTGCTCTGTTGATTTCATATTGCCAATAGTATCTTTCTCATCGATTTTATCATGCGTTCCCACACCCCTCCCCTATGGCTGGCGTACAGTGGATTGAAGTGCAAACGAATACTTTTGAAAGCTAATCCCCTGTGTAGTTCACTCTGGTCAGTGCGTGACAGCCAACTTTACAGCTCATTGGTTTGACCAAGGAAGTTGGAACCATTGTCTGGGTCAATGTTGGTCGGGACCCAGCGTCTGCTGACCAACATTTGGGGTGCCATTAGGAAGGATTCAGTAGACATATTGTGCACCATCCCTAAGAGCACTGCGCAGGATTGCATACAGGTAAATAAGCAACCGTATCGCTTCGCAACTGATCGCCTGTATTTCACTACTAGGGGCCCGAAGTAGCCCACTTCCGTCTCCGCAAACGGCCTCCAACCCACTCGAATCCTGAATCCGAGTAGGGCAGGCATCAACTGCAACCTACTGGACCGACTCCACTATAGTTCTTCACTACGTTAGCAATGTACAGAGGCACTTCAGCACGTTTGTTGCCAACCGGTTGGCTGTCATTCACGAAGAAACGGAGGTGGGTCAATGGCGGCACATAAAATCCTGTGACAACCCAGCCGACTACTGCTCCAGGGGTGTGCTGAACTTGGAGAATATAAAACCATGGTTACATGGACCGGCGTTCTTGACAGACCAGCCCAGCGAATGGCCCGACACTCAGATTTCCCCTGTCGCAACAGAGTTACTAGAAACTAAGAGGACCGTTACGTTAGTCACTGCTTCAACCAACATCTTACTGCAGAAACTGAATCGTTTTTCACGATGGACGAACGTGCTGAGGGTGGTTGTCTGGTGGANGACCAGGTTCAAACAACAACTCGTTATTCTGAGAGAACTCCGACCTGATGACACCTTGAATATTGGGCCCATGCTGAGTATGGTACAGCATAGAATGGTCCACTAAGTATTTACTGATATTAGCTTTGATGATCCCTTCCAGCACCTTGTGAAGAATGTTAGTCGGGCTTACTGGACTGCAGTTGCTTACTTCTGACCTGGGCCGTCTTTGTGTACGGCTGCGTATGATATCTTCTCAATTATCGGTAAATATAACGGATCCAAAATTTGCACTCCGGAGGTTAATACTTTGAGACAATCAAATAAGATCCTACGTTTGTCGATACTATTCAAATCTATGAATTCGCACACCCTAAA
>UZAN01043787.1:0-16885 GCA_900618425.1 Echinostoma caproni
CTCGGGAATTACAGAGGAAAATGTAATTTCTGTTAGCCGATGAATGAGTTCAAATTTCGTCTTGTTATTTGGGTGAAATGCTGCTGACTCTATCACTGTATCTTTTCACCATGGATAGGTATCTTGTCAAGTGTGCCTTTTAATTTTTACTTCAAAGATCAAAGATTTATTATGAGAATAACTTATAAGCTCATGTTTTTCTTGTCCCATAGGTTCGTGTGGCGATTAAAAAACAGTGATACTTACAATTCCTTGTGTAAAATGTCATGTGATACGTGCTTCTTTCACTGCTGCACGCAGCTTCACTTATGTTGGAATTTAAAGTGTGCTAATGTTTCATTGAGTCTCACTAGGATGGGAGAGATTTCCAGATCGAACACACTCTGACTGCAAATGACTGACATCGACATTCCAAGCGGAATTTTGAGACCACTTATTTGAATAGATGTCCTCTAAGATGAATGTTGGGTGATCGATCTACGACATTCAACTGCGGATACTCTTAAATCATGGTATTCGGAGCCTCGTGCGTGGTTAGATCGAAGCATTTCTCCGACATCGGTTCACATCAGTTCGCGTTGCTGATTCGCTTTCCAGTTTTATGGACGTTACCTGCGGGGTTTCACAAGGATCTGTGCTTGGTCCGCGACTTTTCCTAACGTTCATAAACGATCTACCGAAGGCTCTGGGGCCAAAATGATTACTTTTTCAGATGACGCCAAAAATTGGAATTCAGTAACGCAACCAGCGGGATCACTGGTACTCCCGGAAACGTTGAAAGCAGCTCATCTGTGATCCATTATGAACGATATTGAATTCAATAAACCAGAGTGTAAGATTCTATCTCTACGACACAGGAGGCGATTTTCGTATTTCCTCGCAAATCAACAACTGTTACACGCCGCAAGTGAGAAGGACCTGAGCATCATCATTCAAGAATTTCAGAAGCGGGCGACACGGATGGCTTGGGTTTTGCATTATTTGGTACACCATAATCATATCTCCTCTGATGCGGTGGTGGTGATTGGAATATAACCCCAGTGAATTCCATGTCTGTGCGTATGAACACCGATTCAACCCCCTTACCATTTTGGTGGCCATCCTTTGTGGACGCTCCAGCATTTTGCTATCACGTTGTAGCCATGGATTCCATGCCTGGATAGCATACTCTGTGAGTGGGCGAATGTATGCTGATAGTAGATGGGGGAAAAGCGCTGACTCAAACCGGCCAAAGACCCGCTTAAGCAAATCAACATTCTTTACAGCTGCGTTAGACACCCTGGCGCAGTTGAGTGAGCAGCTTAAGTTTTCTTGAATGATGATGCTCAGGTCCTTCTCACTTGCGGCGTGTAACAGTTGTTGATTTGCGAGGAAATACGAAATTTGAACTCATTCATCGGCTAACAGAAATTACATTTTCCTCTGTAATTCCCGAGTTGATTATTGTGTTCTCTCCTAGTTATTCAGTTTCGTCGCACAGGTTCTTAATCTTTTTGCATCATTTTTGATCCCTCATTGCATCTCTTCACATCCTGGTAACAGTTGTGCGATCTTTATAGTTCAGTGAATAAGTCATGTGGTGATAAGAATAAGTCATTTTCCCATGACTCTATAAAGGATGAGAGGTTTATACCGGGTGTTTATTTGAAAATTAAGTAGAGAGAAGTACAGTATCTGATCTACGGTTCAATAATAATGATCAGCGCCTTTCTCCTATATGAGCTAGACTCATTAGGAATCTTGGGCTTATGTGGTCTTTGAAAGATAGGTATATTTCTGTTCTGATCTGGGAACTAAGATATATCTCAGAAATACAGTATCTATCAACGCGACTCAGACGGGCCGCAGTGTTTTGTGACTTGCATCATCCAGAAGAATGACATGCTTTGAATCTGCAATACACACGTTAGCAAAAATGTTCGTTTTCAGTGACACATCAACTGGCTAAATACAGTACATAATTAGAGAGCAAGACGTCCTCTATACCTGTTTTCTAACAACTCCCGACGAATTTCGCGATTCCTTAACAATCTCAAAGCTGATAGACCTTCCGTTAGGCAGTTGAAAACTAACAATCAAGATAATACACCATGATTTGGCTGATTGTTTATCAATGAACGGAATGAAGATAAATGTGTGGATTTTCCTTCCAGCCACACATGTTTACAGATAGTAAAATCAACTTTGACCGGAGTAAGTTGTTCATTACTGAAGTGACAAATTACGATTCGGTAACTTGCATTCTACCAGTCTACGAAGAAACTCAAAGAATTGACGTAGCCTTACAACCGCATTCAAGTTTCAAGTGTGAAATTAGGAGTGAATGTATAAATATGAAATAGGTGATCTTTTATTGGGAGAAATTTAGAATTTACGCTAAACCCTCGGAAAATCTCCTTCTCAATATTGTTTAAAATGTTTGCCGAAAGCGATGAAACGGTAACCATGCAAAATTGATTGTCTTACCGATGAAAGTCCCTCTCCGTTTTAAAAGAGATATAATCCATGAAATGTGGGAAACATCATTTGAGTTATTTCTAGTGAAGCCTATAATCATTAGGTCTGACTAATTCCTATGGTTGTTTTATTGAGGACTTCATTAACCATATGTATTTCAAGTGATTCTAGATTGATAGTGGCCTTTTTCCTCTTTCCTTCCTTTGATGTAAAGTGTTGAAGCTTAGTTTTTGTGTGACTTCTAAAAGCCGCTCACAAACTCTTAACATAAAACAATACCAGGGGCTACTAATCTGTGCTGACTGCAGAGAATCAATACGACAAGGGACCTCCAGTTATGATTACTTCAGTGTGGTACCATATCGAATATTTAAAAGGCGATTATTGACTGTATACCGTAAAGGCGTGGGTCACAATCTCCGGATGATATATTACGTAAATAGAAAGTGGAGATCACATGAATAAAGCAACTCGCTATATAAATTTCCCTCCATATGACATTTTAAGCAATCCATAGATGCTTTTCTGGAACCAAATTATGATTACAACCCCACGTAAATAAAACCCTACCACAGTATGGTAATCTATGCAACAAATTTTCTCCGGTTCACCGATGAACTATTCCAACTGAAGATACAAGTCGGAACACAATAGCATTGTGGATGTGTGTTCAAGCTCGAACCAATCACTTCTCAATAATAAGGACTAATAGTTATGTGATCTCACCATCCGTCACAGTGTATCTTCACTCAAAATCCTTCATTCAGCAAACCATATACTCGGGAAACACTCGACTCGAGTTTTGCTCTCCGTAGAGCCCATCAGTTGTGCATATCCCCCGTTCGTTTGGGCTTTCAACTCCAGACCAACTGCGCGGAAGACATTTGTGTCATCTAGTTCACACCAGGACTGGTTAGAATTACCGATGATTTTTGTTCATATGGTATCTTTAATGATGATCATTGACTTATTTGGGTCAGAGGGCAAACAGAGGAGACACGGTTGACTCTCTGTTTGCTGCATCAGAGAGCATCACAACCAATCAGGGTTTTCATGCAGCTTTTGACATTCCTACCACAAATTCACTGGGCTAAACTTTGCATTTAAATAGAGTTAGCAGACAGCCAATTATCTCTCCTTCTGCTACGGTCACACCCAAGTAAATGGCTAACCATCGACGTACATGATATCTGAACAAACATCAATTGGCAGGTCCGATCGGGTGCTTTGTGTGGGCACTTTCATTCTCGCTCGGTGACTCATTCAAAAAGTATCTTTGTTTGTATTCGGAGAAGTGAGTTCATTCGGACAGTGCGGGGTTTAGACAGACCCGGTCCAATCGGTGATGTTCGATGGCCGAAACACCAATCATCTTGTGGGCTTCCCATTGAAATGCGATTGGTTGGATTCACTTGAAGTTACAACAGATTCACTTGGAGTTACGGCGGATTCACTTGAAGTTGAAAAGTTTTAGTTGGCACAGTGGTAACACATGCTTTCGATGAAATTGATCCAGATTTAAAAGCACAGACGGGACGGTGAACATGTATTACGGGATGGGTCCCGAGGAGAGCGAAACTGGGGTCTTATTCTTTTCGAGTGTATAGTTGTCTGGGCGAACTGAGAGTTGTTTGTGAAAATGAACTCTGAAAGATAACAGTTCACATCAACAAACTTAATCTCACACCACGACTCACAAGCAACTGGGAGCAGAATACTAATAATTTTGCATCATCTAATGTAATTTATAATTCCGGTTGGTAAACCGATCAATAGAGCGTAGAACAACATTAACTGAGAAACCGAGATAGAGAGATCCCAAATGACAGGTCGGTTGAAACTTGCGTATACGTGTGTGCCAATCATATTCCTGCATTGAATCAACTCTCTTCTAGATACCGTGTGCATAGAGCGATGAGGTAGCTTATCAAAAGATAATCCATAGAGAATAGTTGCTAAATGTTAATGGATTAGTCAAACCGAGACCTCCCCTGCACCTAAACGTATTCAATAGCAGCCGATATCCCTCCCCCTCGGTGAGTACCTCTTACACCTTAATTTTAGATGCAGTTGCTTCAGATACAGTCTCACATTTACGCTTTGTTTACTGTATGTTGATCGATTCGTTTAAAGACGCCCACAGTTACCTTTTTGGGCATTTTGCACTGATGACCTCTAGCATACTGAATTGATATTTCTGAGCAGGTGATCATGCAGAAATGGTGCTCGACTTTCAATCAAGAGGACTTAAACGATACGTAGTAGATTATTCATTTTCTGTCTGCTTGTCAGCTAATGGTAACCGGAACAGAAACTAGGCGCCTGTAAGGCGCTCAGAAAACACATGGATCCACCATGAGCAATGTCTTCCAGAACGCTGAATGAATTATTTCGGGACCCAGTAAGATTCATCTCTATCAAAATTACCACAAAATGTCCAAATAAAAAACAGTTGAAATCAGTTCTTCGTCCAAAATAGAGAGTATAAGTTCGTTTTCATCAACTTCGGTGATTTCGGATTAAATTTCAGTCACTATAGCAAAGAAAATTGAACAAATTTATTCGTTACGTCAAAAACGTTTATAATACTTGCTTGAATATTTCAACAACTTTAGCTAAGCTGCAGTCGTCAAATAATGAGTGACCTGACAACGAACGCACGAATTCCCGCATACTGAATTATTCCTGCTGAATTAATAAACCAATTCGCGAGTAACGGTTGCTGATTCAAAGAATAGACACTTCATGGAAAAATCGATGGAGTGGTTATAATGTAAAATATTGTACGCTAAATATGCAAATGATTAGCCGAGCTTAAACTGAAAACCATATGCCTCTTTTGCAACAGACACTTTGCTTTTCATAACCCACTGAACAGATTGTTTACACATTGAACATGAATTTTCATTTTTTGCATATCTGCACAAAGATACACAAAAACACGAGCAGTTCCCCTTGTAAAAGCTTCCGAGAAGTTACTCTTATTAGCATCTCCTTGAGCCTTACTACCGGTATTGTGTTCTGCGCCATACGAGAGCTATTTGGCAAATTTTAGATCTGATTAGTGGTTTTAGCATATCTAAAGCAAGCTACTCGGTGAAAAGCGGAACAATATTTCATAGTAACGTCAAGAAGAGCATACAAAGAGGAAGCTGACAGTCTCACACCAAAAAACGTGAGTGAAAATTGAAAGGTGTCCGTATAGCATAACCACTGTTTTATGACCCCTGTGTCTCAAGCAACCGTGCGAACTGAAATGGGAAAATATGTTTAGCCTTGTCTGGTATTATTGCTTCGTCTGTCACTCACTAGACTGTACTGTTATGATCCGATTACCCAACTACGGATAACGCTTTACTTCTGTTGTCCGGAAGCTGTGAATGAAAGCTGTGATTGGGTCCAAACTAGTGAATTAGACTACATTTCCTTCCTGCCACATTCAATGCCCATTTGGATTCCTGATTATGCAACCTTAATCATGGGAGATCCAGTACGGGTAATGGTTTGTCCACCTATCCCAAGAGAAAACAGCCCACATGCAATTACCTCAAAATGAGACCAGAAGGTTCAAACAACAAGTTCCTGCATAGCTAGTTTTATCAAATCTCGGGATATAATTAACCATTTTTGTGACATTCTATTTTAAAATCTGGATACCTCTACTTAATTGGGTCAACGGTGAGCTGTTTATTTGTGTCATAATGTTTGTAAAATCCTGAAGTTTACTATAACGTGCTCCTACTATTTTGGTATTTGCGAAGATTGTCATGTGTTCAGGCTCGAAAGCACTCAATTTTGCGGAATATCTTTTGCTAAAAATCATCGTTTCGCTTTCTTTCGTTCAATGCTATTGTACGGTCAGTATTTAAGACGTGTAAAAGCTAAAGTCGATCAGTTGCTATTGGAGAAGACTCTTATTTAGCCTGGATTCTACAGAGGCAAAATTGTGTTCCCGAACCCGGGCAGACAACCAAATTGACGGTAATCTGATGATATACGTGAATGTGCACACACACGCGCGAACGTACACATGACACGATATCTGTACTATCCGATTATTGGATGAGTGACAAACAATCATAGTTGTGTCAATTTAGTCTCATCCATACAATTCATTAACGTGCCCGGAAGTAAGTCACGTTCAATCTGTCTGATGGTTCACTCAGTAAACGGTCGGTCCACGTGATCTGTAACGACTAAGTCAAATGATCAAGAAGACCGGTGTGCATTGAGCGGAAAATCCATCCATTAGGATGAATGGAGCAATGTGTGAATTGAAAATGCTGCATGAATCTAATACCAAGCTGTCGAAAAATCCAGGAAGCCCGTTTTGCAACATTAAGTCCTGCCATTGATCTCACGTTGTAGATATCAGTGTCATTATTGAAAGTTTCATTAGTGTTGGATATCAATACAGTATGCAAAAATGTCTGCACTCTCTGATCCGACGGGACAATTAGAATGCAAACAATTGTACCACTGCTTTGTGAGTAACCCCATCCTGTTAGGGGATGAAAAGCATACACTCCGATTGTCAAGCTCGGCGAAGAACGGAATACTCAGTCATCCTATAAAACAAACGTCAAAGGTGTCTGAAACTAATCTATTATTGTCGGCTTACCGCGTTGTATTTTTGTTGTTTTGTAGTCAGGTTCTTCTTCTTCCTATGCCTCACTTCAGACACAAACTCCCCGAACGATCCCAGTGCAAATGTCCGCTCAAAATGCATTTTTCACCGGAGTCTTCTCAAGCTCAGGTCCCGATTGCTTTGAATTCTCCCTGACCCCTCCCCCCCTTGTGAACCGAATGTCCTCGTACATGTCAGACGTGCGATGCTTTACTGCTGCAGAGGAATTGTAAACCAAAATGATGGAAATGACATTCCATAAATCATTTTTATCGCCCCTAAAATGCTCACTGCAATAAACAAAGTCAAACAAAATGCATCCGGACACCCGAATACTTTCCGTGTAATACAGAAATTACTTCTAGAGGAATAAATTCAAAAAAGGTTGCCAAATGAAAACGTTTTTAGTACCAACTAACACGAGTTGTGTTAGTAGCAACGGCACCTGGTTTGCGTGGCGCACTGTTAACTAGGCTTAATAAGTAAATTTGGGTAACACATTCCAGGTGCAGGTGTCCTCCGTCGTTCTGCCAGGCTTTTCTTTTTCAGACGATTTTATCAGATTCCTGGCGCTCCAGCGAGCAACAGAATGGGGCTAATGCATTATGCATCACCGAAAATCTTGCCTTTTACGTACTTGAGCATTTTTGTTTTGAAGTGCGTATGTTGGACTCTTTCCTGGCATTTATTCCAATTTTCTATTCACCACTTCTGAGGGCTCCTCCTAGTTACATCGTCGAACATCTCTCTCGCAGATCTCATAGCTCTGGACAGCCCAATGGAACCCACAATATATTGTGCTTTCAATGCACTCATTTCGCATTTTCTCCTATATTCCTTTTACCTAAACACTGTCACGCTCCTATTGATCGGTCGTCGTTCAAACGTCCCCTGATCGAAATATCGGCTCAGATACCAAAGTATATTTCACCGTGGTTCTCTACTTTTAGCAACACGAGGACCATTGACAAAGAAACAGGCATGTATATCATTTTCTCTCTCGTTTGACCTGCCTGAAAACGCAGATCTTAGTATTTCTAATGCCTTATAATACCCGCAATGATTCAAAAAGCAAATATATGTCTTTTACAGGTATGTATGTGGAAAACTATTTGACGCCAATCACGAAGTCAGGTGATCTGGTGACATGCAGTTACATTCTGGTAATTGTGAGCACAGTTTTAGGAGGTTAGATTGACTTGTGCGTTATTTGCTTGTGTGAAGCGGAGTCTTCATTTGCAGTAAAGGACTGCAAAACATTATGATTTCCATCCATGCTGAAGAAGAGTCATGCGCATGGTTATCCATTAGATAGTCTGGGAACGTTCGAGATAACATTCGTTCTTCGTAAATACCGCAATTTTGGAAACATCTCATAGCAGTCAAAGGCGTAATTTCTAGTCAGACTTGAGGTTTTTCTATTCCACAATGTGGAGCCAACATTTCGGCATTGCAGAAATTCGAACGCGAATAGAACTCATGAGTTGCATTGGGGTTTACCAACCGAAAACTGAGTTCACTCGAAATGGTTCCTCCGTCTGTTTGAAGACTAAAGTAACCAACTCATGTGAAATTGATAAAATGTGAATATATGGATGTGGTGACCATTCTATGAGGGCACGCTCAAAGAAAATACACTATATGCAGATGGATGATAAGAAATGGTCTGAGATTTTGATTGATAAAGAAATTGCTATTCATTCTGGATGAAAAATAATCGATAAAAACACTCGAAAACGCAATTCTTACCTTCATAATGTCAATTATGTAGATGTATTTATGACACCACGTAGCAACCAAATACAGTAGTTTACCAAAATTGATGGGCCAGACCAATTCGTCATAGATTAACAAAGTGCAATTATTTCAGAGATCAGTGCTAGTAACAAACCATTAGGGGTGGGCAGTGGTCTGAGAAAAGGATGATTGTGAAAACGTATAGCTTTTCACGGTGTTAAATCTCAGTTTACGTGCTATATTGATACTAACACCTGACCTATTTGTATGTCAGAAACAAAGGTAACTTTTTGAGATCTACTAAATTTAATATTTGACAGACTTGTGTGAAATACCTTCTAACCTACCCACAGAGGAAAAATGGTTGTTTTATTTTCATTTTTTTAAATTTATTATTGTAAGACATTGATCATAATGATTTGCTATATCTTGCAAACCAATATCGATGTGTCATTTTTTATTATAGAAAATAATATTGATTTTCCATGTTCACTTATTCACACGTGACGCCTGCCTGTGATGAACATTTTTAGTTGCTCATCAAAGAATACAAACTGACGGCTATCACATCAGATAGTATGGCGCATTCAATCGCATACATCATAGGTGTTTTGTGTGAGTTTCTCATCTTTGGTTGTGAAAGCATAAGNGACAACTTCGTGATATGTTCAGACGGTTACATAACTCGCTCTCATTTCAACCGTTGAATACGGGTGGAGGCCCGCATTCGAACACCTCAGTGACATTTGACTCGCCCGGGAAGGCTCGAGTTCATGTGGTCAGTGGCTGTGTTACCTAAGTGATGGTGCAAATGTTGACCAGAGAAACAGTGAAAGCAATGAGATAGACGATCAACACGAGGGGGGAAATGTATAATAAACATAATCATTTAAGGTTTCACACACTGGACGAACCATGTTGCAATCATGTGTGCAACCCCCTTGGGAAAACCAAACGGCACCGAATGTACACTGAATTATCGATTTGATCTTTTTGATATACGACCATCATTTGCCATATTTTCCTTTAATGTTCTAAAGGCGGACGGACGTTTAGTCCATACCACGCTGATACAGAGAAATAAAGTAAAATGTGATAAAACAAAAATGATACACACATATGAGACATATGAGAGATTTGGTTTATCAAGTAAAGCGTATCAAACTAAAATATGCGGTTATGTAGACTAACTAACCCGTGATGATGGCTGTGTATGATAGGGACAGCGTTTTACCACAAAAATAAACACCGAAATATTGGGCAAAATCGAAATAAACGTTGCATCTGAACATACGGCCACCATGAATTTGAATTCAATCAGACTCTGTTCATATCAGTTTACCATGTCATTCTTTGATATTATTATTTGATATTGTGAACGTCGATTTGGAAAGCGAAAAGCCTTACATATGCGATAAATTTACCCACTGGTGTACTGCGTGTCTCAGTTAGTAGGATGCGGCATCACTCGTTTTATTGTATGTCCGAAATATATTTTATCTATTTCCAACCCGACCTGGAGATACAAAGATCCGGGTTTAGAAAATGTCTTTTACTTCACAGTGAAGATTACACACGAAGTCCACCAAAGAAAAAAATAGAAAGCGTAGTTAAAGCTTTGAAACAATTATACGGCCCATTCGAATTTGCAGTTAATAACCGCTTTTTCAACCAGCAAGTGCGGATCCTTAGGCTACCTTATCAAACGAACCTTCATATGACCTCTGTACTGGGTGGGTAACTTGGTAGTGCATAGCCCATCCAATCAATGGTGAAGATATTTTTAAAACGTTTTAAAAGGCGGTGATCAGGTTCTTAAAAAGGACAGTTCTCTAGAGGCTAGATGGAACCACCGCTAAACCACGTGCTACTTTGAAATACACATTGTGCTCAAAGTGAACGTTTAGGCAGCTTTCGGTCTTGCAAATTTTCTTTTATCTATGGTAGGCATCGAAATCAGTTGCTGAGGATAGGACATCAGCATAAAATGAAATCGTTCTCTCAGTTCGTTGACAAGCATCATAATAAATGTCCAGAGTGATCTCCACTGGTTTATTGCAGGCAGTAACAATGGAATTTACCATAAGACACCAAACGATCATACATGCAGTTTCCATTATTACTTCGGTAACTATGCTCCTAGTTCCAACAAACTCGTGACCGAAATTCTGCTGGAGGATATTTTTGTATCTGAACTACATTCATTTGCCCCCCTTCGCGCTCCCCGCTCCCTGAACATTCTACTTTTCTAAGAGCTATTTTCTGGTGTCAAAACGCACTCAAGCGGTCCGATGAAGTTTTGAATTTGTATTCAACAGAGATTTTTTCCGGATCTTAGTTGACCTTGTTGATATGGTAAGTCCATGATAAAGGAAATTCTATCAACGTATTTGACTGCACCCATTCTCCAGTATGTGTTTCTCTAATGAGTTCCGGACATTCCAATCATGTACCTAAACTAATTTTTTTATTACATACTAAATATGAGATCCGATTTCTCGTACCGTCAATGGGCTTATGATGATTCAGGATTACTGTTGGCACATTTTCCAGACCACCTGTTTTGTCGGTGTAACTTCTAACTTGTGCAATGTGCACAGTTGCGTGAACTTGACCGTAAAAAATGGATAGCTATTTTTTTGATTACCTTGTCTTTACCCCGGTTGCAAGCTGCATCTGTGTGCGAAAATAAGTGTCTGATTAGCAGAAGCTTCTCAGCAAACGCAGAGCAAAAACAGATCATATTATATTTCGATTGAAATGGTTTGGATTCACGTCGGCGGCAAGTAGGCACTACGAACTAAATTAGGATTAACAGTTCATCTCAAATTATGCGTAGTTCACTGAAATCATCACATTCTAACAGTCAATTCGATGTTTTTAACCAGTTTCATTTTTGGCTCAGCAAATCACGTGCAATAAATAAAACAGTTTTGAGAACTCCACCTAAATTAAAACATTGACAAAAGGTTACCGAGTCTGTCGGTTCGAATTCAGTCCATTGTCGTATTTATATCAGTGTTTGACATATTTAGATGTTTACATGACTCAGGCGGATAAATTTTGTCTCCGATTAACGAAATACGCTCCCAATGAACTGGGCTGAATACACTGAACTCACTCGGCTAGAATACCCCCGGGCGTGGAATCATCTGGGAGAGAGGGAGAGGGGATACTTGAAAGGCGCTTGAATTTCTCAACTCGTAGTCAATGAAACTGCAATACTCAGGGACAAGCGGGAGATACCACTGAAGTAGCTACTTTGCATGAGAGCGTCAGATTTGCTTCTGTGCAAACTTGTTTGGGCCCTGAATTACTAGCATTGAGGAAACCCTGTGCAACGTGGCAATTCCTCGAGGACCTGGAGAAAATGACAGCTCAGTAAGACTTATTATTGCATCCGACACAAGTTGCACAAAACGTTTTCATAATAGAACATGAATTTTATTCTTTACATTCAACAGATACACCACCCATTGACCAACAGCTGACTTATATCACCGTATGTAGATCATAAGGGACGTTTTTGTTAAGCCGTTATTTGCATGAAGATGCAGAGACCTAAACATGACAGAAGAGTTTTCGTTAACATGTGTCTATATTATGAACAACATTGTCACCACCATTCATTGCCTGGCATGTGACAGTCAGGGATGGGTACCTGATTTAGTGGATACTTTTGAGCTTTCAATTTGGTCGAGAAACTCAGATGGGTCTTCCTCACTGCGAGTGTGAACAGTGGATAGTTATGGGTTCTTAGAGAGAAAAGACTTATTTTGCAGTGCGGTGGGATTCTCATGTAACTAGCCGTTCTCTCATATAGCTCTTGATTTTGTAGTCAATAACTCCACGAAGATTTTAAGCCACTAAGCCACAACTTTTAAAGTTTTATCCACAAGGCTTTTTGATTACACTTGTTTCTTTTGGGAGTAATTTCAAGACTGAGATCCTGCATGAAAGACTGCTGGTAAACGTTTCCCGTTTACCCTACCAGACTTGGACGACAAACGGATTAACTCTATCTTCGAAACACCTCCCAATCTGGATTCTTTTTAAGCAAAGCACTGCTGCTCTGAAATGCAAGATTATGCATCCACAACCTAGGTAGTTTGGCACAGTAACAAAAATGGACTCGTCCGATCGAAGCATTTTCAGAACTTTTTTTCTCAGTAGGATTCATTATTGAAGAGCTGAGGAAGCAGGCTTGGGATAAATAGGTAAAAACGCATCACTTCCTAAAGAATTACATGACAGAATTGTATAGAGTTCCTTTGTTTTGACCAAGACAATTTCTGGCAATCACAAGAATAGTCTGTTATAAGGTCAATAACTAATAATAATTACATTCCAGTCGGACGAACTAAATAAACAAACCACTCTAGAGACCCTGTGAGTGTCCTCATATTTACCTTTCTATCAAGTACCGGGTGAATCAAAGCAGCGGTCCCTTTATGCCGGATCAGTGGTGCTGCTCACTTGCAGTTGGGAATCGCTCTTTCACCAAAACACAGAATGGAAAGGCCTATTGGCACCAAAGGCAATTTGGTAGCGCTTTTGTATGGCGAGATAATTTGACGGTTATCTGATCCGTTTGCTTTTCACGGAATGCAGTTCGAAAAAGAGAAACAAAGGTGACTGAAAGCTCAGCGGTGGCCGAAAAAAATAGTAACGTGAGAGATTTTGCCTGGTTTAATCGTTTAGTTTCTCTTAAGTCAAGTCAAGTCAGATATTTCCTTTTGGCACCCCGAAAGGTTAATAGTCAGCAGCCACGTAGTCAACTAGCAATAATCAAGCAAAATTACACCAGAATTGTGGTAAGCAAGGAAAAGAAATAATTTACGATTTGAGTGAGTTCAGTTCCAAAGCGATGCGTTCTGGGTGAACAAGAGATCGGCAAGATAAGGCACCACGGAAGACCGATAGGCAGTCATAAGTGCAAATATACATAGTGCTAATTTCTAGAATTATTAGTAGACCAACATGCTTTTAAATCACGTCTTATGTTTCAGATTAGCTCTTGATTGCCAAATATCCTAACGAAGAAATTAGAATCAATGTGTGCAATACAAACCTGATGTAGCATTGATCTTCTTGGTGCTTGTCATGGTCCGGGTGTCACTGTATCCGCATGCATCGGGAATTTTACAGAATGCAATAATAAGTTGTATTGACATGTTACTGTCGAATCTGACGTATATTTTGCAAGATCAACATAAAAAGGGTATGTATTGTCAGGTAAACTCATGAAAACAAAATATTTCTAGACAACTATGATTTTTCACAACCAAGTACCCTAATTCGATACAACAAGGTCCCTTGCTGTATGAAGTGTCTTTAAAGCCCTTGTATAAGATGCTATTAGTTTTAGTTTACAGGCTAATAAAAATTACCAAAGATCAGTGTGATAAACTTGTTACCATACACGATTAAGCGGAGCAAAAGTATTTGCAAATGACAAATCGTAAATCTGAACCGTCTACTATCAAGCATTGAAGTAGTTAGGTCATAAGAAAACAAATCCACGTGCTACACCACTTACTGCATAAAGGATCAAAATGTGTGTGCTTTTCTGATTTTGTACCGAATGGATCGACAATATGAGGTGATTATGAATGGGAAAACCAAGAGACATTTTAAATGGCCATCACTTTGATCCATAATGGTAAATATTACGCATGCAACAAAATCTTTTGTGAACTGAGACCAAATCAGGCATCATATGAGCACTAAGTAGAAAAGTAGAACAGCATGGGAAATATATAGCCATGGTAACAAATTTCACCGAGGTAAGATCATTTGCTATTTTGGGTGTAATTGATCCATGCAACTTGGTTTCAGGTGCACACAACCACCTGTGAGCTGAGTCGTTTCACCTTAGAACCATGCAATGGAGAGAGATGCAATTTTGGTGAACACAAGCTGAAAGATATTTTGTATTTTATTTCCTTTAGTGAAACCTTATCAAGGCACATTGTCAGATCAGTTGGATTCTGTTATAAATCATCATTTTCCAACTAAAATTAACGGACATACTATCTGTCTTCCAACCGTGTTCGGCACTGATGAACTAGTTACCCGTGTTATTTTATCGTCTACCATTGTCAACATTGGCCTAAATGTTACCTGCGATCTTTTGTTTATTTGTGTGTGTGCTTACGCCTTACAAACTTCATAACTTAATGAATGTCAACTTCTCCACTGCAACACGCCAATCTCGTCCTCAGATTTGTTTCAACCGGTAGTATTGTCATTGTTGGTCCATGCAGCAAGTCTTTGTATAATATGTAAACGAATTCCAAGTTGTAGATGCTTTCAACCTTTTTTGTCCGGTTTCTTTTCAACATACTTGCTTTCCTTCGATGTACGCTTTATTCCACCGCATGCACATAGAGAGGCGAGGTGGAAGCTTCTCCAACAGTAGGCACAATACGCAATACGTACGCTTCGATCAAACAACTTGATTGCCGCTCAATATGCGAATTTTCTTCTTGTGAGAAGTGTAACTGGTAAATCTCCTCATTAGATTTCAGTAAATTAATAGAGGCAAATTACTTAGATTTCATTTATATGTGTAGTTAACAAACGGAAAGGGACTACGTCAGGCTTGCTCTTATTTCTGTTGTGGTATATTCTCACGGAAGAAAAATTTCACAACGGTCATTTCGTCATTTCGATACGCTTATAGCCTGTCTGTTGATATCAACCGGTAACCAAGTAATGGTATCATCTCTGTGGAAGAGTAGNNAAGAGTAGAACTGCATGAAAGATAGAACCGGAACGTATAAAAGGCTCAGCTCGTGCTGATTCCTCGTGAATATACACTCAAAAGTAGTCACAACATCCCAAACGACTTTGTGGGATAAAAAGAAAACTGGAAAACCCTACATGTGTTGTTTGATGATTTATTTCACTGAACATCCAATGATAAAATTTTGAGGAAGGAAGAACGGCCAATCAGAAGGCTGTGATATAACACACCAAAAATGGGGANAAATGGGGAAAAGCAAGGTATTGATGAACACATTTGCTAAATAGTAGGACTCGTTGGGTGGCCGTTGCCACTTGGCCAACACCACCATCATACAGCAGCTCATCACTTTCAAATCAGCTGAACGTTTGATCCACTTGTTGTTATGTTTATATTCTCTTATTGACCCATAATCTGAATGGTATTGACTACTGGAGCCTTGAGCCATATTGTCATTCTCCATTTGTTCAGGCAACATTAGAACTAATTTATGCCTGGCCCCACTTAGCATTCAGATACACCTTACCTAACCATTTCGACTCAAGGACTCTGCATCTGTCTTCTTAGAATCCGACTGTAGACAACCCTTAATAAAGTAGAACACAATTCTTTGTTTTCGATCGAATAACTTGTATTATTTCCCGATGAGGTAGGTAATCTGGACTTATGTAAAGCATGCAAGAATTTCTGACCTCAAACTGAAATCTCCCCTTTGAACTACTGATAACTGTCTTCTATTCTCTAGGATCAGTCTTCCAGCACTCTGTCTATAAAACGTTTGCTCTACTGAATCAATTTAAATTCTGCTATTTAGAAACTTTCCTATCAGTGACAAATCATTATTTAACATGTCTCTTATTGTTGTTGTCTATAACTTTTCTCTTAGGTGCCATGTTGGACTGCGTCGGCTATCTGACCAATCTAACTGCGCACATGTTTTACCAGGGTTGTTCCGGCAAAAGATGCTTTCACACCAGATGGGTATTACTTTTAGTAAGTTGATTACAGATAGCAGACGAAAACGCAAAGAGTTGTTTGGATTACAAATTACTGCGGACCATGTTATTATAAATAAAAACTCAGCTTCACACATTGATAAAAAAACAGTTTGTTGAACAAGTTCGTTTCCCCTAATTGTTTAACCGGTTGATCCATCACATTACATACAGTAACTTCTTGAAACAGAAAAGAACAAAATAAATCAAAATCAGATGGAAGCTGTTTTTTGTCGTCTGTCCAAGTTCCACACACACCTACACAGGTGCGTTTGTTGTTGTTGTTGTTTGTGACCCTTTTTAGCCTACCATGACCCTCTG
>UZAN01043787.1:18167-36401 GCA_900618425.1 Echinostoma caproni
GATAAATAAATGTACCCAGTGTGGGAAGGATGATCTGGAGTTCTGTGAACCAAAGTTGACCTAAAGAACATAAGCTGGTTAGGGAGTCTTTCGATCAAGTTGTTACTCAAATTCCAAGTAAGGTGAATTATAATCCCAGCCTGAGAAAATGAATTCATTTTTCAAGAACCCAAGAAATACACCAATAAAAATAGAAGTAGTCCGGGAAGAACATACCAAGTGGCAAGTTGAGAGACCACTCTTTTCGGAATTTGGAACAGTTTCAGTTGTCAAACGTAGGGAAATAGACACTTCAGACTTCTTGTACAGTGGAGAAAGTACCATTCAAAATGATTGTTTATGAGGTTTCTTAGGTATTTGACGAAGTTAATTCTAGTTTACCGATATGTGAAGGAGTGCGAAAGTGTCTAACGATGCATTCTAAGCAGTTGGTTGATTTTTAAATATGTCCAGATTCGACAACAAAACGGAAATATTTAAGAGATTATTGCAGAAGGTACAGAGTTCTGAATAAGTAGATACAACCTGGCAGTGGTATTTCATCCCTTCAGGCTGGATGAATGTACGAGAGAGAGAGGGAGCTCAACCAATTAAATCATGCGCATAACAGAAACGACACTTGTCGACTAGGTGTTGTTCACGTTTGGTCCAATCATTCTACAACCAACAGCGGATCTGCTTTGGATAATAAAAACTGAAGGTTGTTGGGAAATGAATATCTCGAGGACTGGCTAATGGTCAGAAGGAACATATTCGACATGTGCTGAAAGACGATAGTAAAATCAAATCAGATTTAACGGTGGACCTGCAATACGCTTGAAAATAAAGAACCGAAATTCATGTGATCAATCGACCGATTGCAAGCGGTTTGAACACCTGATTCTGTGATGGTCAAACCAGTCGGTCACATCACAGCACTCCGTGACTGTCGGAATTGGAGCATCAATCAATCTCTCAATCTCTCAGCTAAGCGCGTACATTAGGAGATCAAAGTATGCGGAATCTCTTTGACAACTGTGGTCCTGAAAGCATTACTGTTTGATCAGCGGGGTTAAAATTTAGGCACAACAGGAAGGCTTGGCATGGATGAATTTCAGCGGTTATGCAATATTTCGATTTAAGTGACAATTAAGTTCCGCTTGGGGGGGGGAGAGGGTTGGACAGTGAAAGGAAGGACAAATAGTCAGTGCACCACGCATGTTTCATATTCATAGGACAGATATGAGCTGAAAGCTTTCATTCTAACGATTAAGGTGAACTGTCAAAATAGTAGGAGTTTGTTTATATGATTCTTGTGATTGCATGAATCAAGCACCCATCATCGGTAATCAAAGTCGCCTTGTTGGTGTGCTGGTTATCGCTGAACTAATTTATTTATCAACATTTTTTCTTTTTTTTCATTTTGCGGTCAACATAAATAGAGCCGCAATTTGACCAACTATTTTGCAGTCAGACGGTACTCGAAATAAACGCAGGTCAGTGATGGCAATCATAATGGTGTAGGCAGTGACCGGAATTTACGTATAGCCTATAGCAGGGAATGACCACCAAACAGACGTGGGTTTATTGGAGTACACCAAATTTACTAAGTAAAATTTAAAGGCAAAATCATTGTCCTACCATAATATAACCTACAAGTATTCCGTTTCTCTTTTCAAGTATTCCTGGGTGAGTTGCATTGAATTCAGTTGGTCCAAATTGCTGGTTCTATATCAGCCGTCCTGAACCATTGACACGTAGCTCACCGGTTAGCGGGAGCTGAAAGCTTTGGCTACCCACAACTCTTCTCCCTTAAAGCAGCTTCGTTGATCTGACCTGCATTTTCTTCGCAGTGCTAGAGGACCATTGTACCATCTATAGGAATCTCAAGGGACAGTTGGTGTCGTCAGTGATTGACTGTTTTGAGGCATGACCTCGGGTTTTTGGGGTACTCGTCAGTGAGGAGCAAATTCTAACTCGCACACGACTTGTTGAAAAGAATTTTTTCTAAGTGATACGTTGCGAAGTTAATTTTGTATTGTAAAATCCAAGGAGTAAGAATTGATTATTAACAGCGTATTCCTGGGTAACCAGCTTAAGATGTCGTCTTTTAACAAAGTATGGAGCATATCGGCTTGAGTACAAGATTCCGAGTAGAACACTACAACCCGTTACTCGGGGTTAAACGAGCACGACTTTTCATTAAAGCAGTTGTGATAGTAGTAGGCTTCAGGTCGATCTGAGTTGGAAATGCGCTGTCTCATCGATATCCGAATCTATACGTTGTATCCGCTCTGAAACCGGGTTTCAAGTGCCACTCACGTGGATTAAAATATCGTATTTTGGTTTGTACAGTATTTGGACATGTTTAGGTGAAATTGTGCCAAATAATAGTCGGAAAAGGCCAAAAAAGTTAAAATCCGATGAACAACGATAAAAAACATTTAGGCTCGCTCTGTCTCACAAGTCATGTGCAGAACGCTTTTGATAAACTGACTGATTGAGTGACTCCCAGGTATCCATTTCCGGACCTACTGAATGCCTGAAGAAGTACGGCCGAAATTCACCCAATCAATCAGCTAATCCCAATCGTTCCAAGCTGGACTGTGTGTGGTGGGCAGGTCAGCGAAAGTGAGGAACTTTCCTCTCACGTCAGGTATTCACATATTTGTATATCAAAGCTGACCTAATAAATATGAACGAAACTAGAGTAATCACCAAATCCGGCATCCGAAATTCATCTATTCAAAGCCGCACAAGAAAATAGCTATCGGCGAGGGACTTATCTTGGAGAGCATATAATCGTCTTCCGAATGCTGTCACATGGAATAATTACCGTATGCTGAGGAATCGTGAGGATAAAGTGATATACCAAGAGGCGCTAGCATAAAAAATCATTTCTAACCCTAAGCTGTTGTACCAACACGTCAACTCCATTCGGAAAGTGAAGTTTGGTATACCGGCACTAAGTAGCGCTGGAAGAGTTGCAGCCACTCCAACGGAAGCAGCTGAAATGCTGAAAACTCATTATTCCAACGTCTACGCAGCACCGCAGGTTGAAGGTTTACAACTACCCCACCGATTGCATCATCTTCCACATCCTTCACTGACCTACGTTTCATTTACTGCTGAAAAGGTCAAAGCAAAAATAATGGCTTTGCGAAAAAATGCAACCCCAGGTGCGGACAACATATACCCAAAATCTCTGATCTTTTTGGCAAATCACATCGAAACCGCTAGCTATTCTGTTTCAACGAATATTTGACCAAGCAACACTGCCCGAATCGTGGAAACAAGGAGTCATTTCGCCCATATACAAAGGTGGTTGTCGTAGTGACCCCGCTAACTATAGACCTGTGAACCTTCTAACTGTGTTATCAAAGGTCATGGAGTCAATTGTGGCCGATTCTCTGATGGAACACCTCGAAAGATACAACAATAACTCGACGGCTCAACACGGGTTTAGGCAAAAGCGATCCTGCACCACCAACCTGCTTCTTGTTCAAGATGAATGGATCAGTACAGCTGACGACGGGGATGCGGTGGATGTGATTTATCTCAACTTCGCGAAAGCATTTGATCGGATGAATCACAAAATTTTGCTGCCGAAGCTCTACAATTATGGCGTTCGAGATTTCGCATTTGAGTGGATTAAAGCATTCCTCCAACAGCAAACCATATCAGTTCGTGTTTCTGATTCTATATCCGGATCTATCAAAGCCAACCGCGGTGTTCCACAAGGGTCCATACTCGGTCCCCGGCTGTTCCTCGCCTTCATAAGTGATCTACCCAGAGTGTTAGGCAACAAAAAAAAAACTGTTTGCAGACAAAACCAAAATCTGGAATACAGTAAGAGAACCTGAGAGCTNTAATACTTCAAGAATCACTCAACGCAGCTTATCAATGGTCTAAGGAAAACGACATTGAATTCAATGTTTATAAATGCAAAGTCCTATCCCCACGCCACAAGCGGAAATTCTCTTATTTCCTCGGGGACCAGCAGCTACCACATACTTCTAGCGAAAAGGACTTAGGTATTGTTGTACAGGAGGATTTAAGCTGCTACAACAACTGTGCTAAGGCTTCGTTCGTTGCAGTGAAGAATGTAGGCGAGTCTTTGGTCGGTTTGAATCATCACTATTCCCACGTTTGCTATCAGCGTACATTCGACCCTATACAGAGTACGCCATCCAANCGTGATCGCAAGATGCTTGAGCGTCCACAAAGGATGGATGGTTAGGAGAATGTATTATCTGACATATGAGGAGTGATTACGAGCATTGAGATTATATTCTGCTCAGTACCACCGAATTCGGGGAGATTTGTTTTTGACGTATCAAATACTGCAGAACCCAAACCATCCGTGTCGATCGCTTCTCATGTTATTGAACGCGTATCAAATACTGAAGAACCCAAACCATCCGTGTCGATCGCTTCTCATGTTATCGAACATGTACACCAAAGGGACACCGTTTCGTGTCGGTCTCTTCTCATGTTATCGAACAATGTACACCTAAGGGGACACCGTTTCAAACTACTGATTCCAAAAGGTGTCGACTAGTTTACCGGCGCCAGTATTTTGCAGTCAGAGTATGCAGATCTTGAAACGCCTTCCATCTCATGTCGTTTGTGCACCCACTATTGAATCTTTCAAGCAGAGACTCGACAAAATCTTGGCACACCTCACATTCGAACACCACTAAAAGCAAATGGAAATTCACAGTTGCCTACATTCTCTATGATCTCCTACCTGGAACTCTATATGACTCCTTTTTTGATGTGTAACGATTCATCTGTGTAAATATCCTATGGGACAAGAGAAGCACCAGTTTGTAAGTTATTCCCATTGTAAAACTTTGACTTTGACTTTGGATCGCAGGAGGTTCAGATTATGGATTTCTTTGATAATTTAGTCAATGCAGTTGAAATTAAAGCTTTCGTTGGTAACCTTTACTGATGTTGCCATTAGGAAATGGTGTAATGGTTCCCACATGGTTTGATACCATAATCTAGCTGTGATCAAAGAATAACTTAGTGATCAGAATATTTTCCATTGCATCGTCTTGAATTTTGGGTGAACAAAATTTGTTCGTTCAGTTTCACCGCAAGCTGATTGAATTTCAACCATGTTAACTGTTCTGAGCTTGTTGGTAAATACGAAAAGGAAGAAAACATTATTGCATTGTCCAACCTGGCTTGAAAAATGCATAAAGATTTTAAAACTTGCTGGAAGGATCGAGAGACAAAAGATCTGAGATATAATGTGTCATTATCAAAAGCAAAGCCATAAACGTCAATTGTCGTTCAGATCAAGGTTTCTTAAAACATGATCCTAAGGGAGTCAAGAATATGTTTAGATGTCATTTGATTTACCACCTTTTATCCAAATAGCACTTATGAGCAGGGCTTTTAAAACCCCTATTTATTCCTATTAATTGGTTCGGTGTTGATATACGGAAAGATGAATCATGAAGAAACATGTATAGGTATACGTCACTCCAATTTGATACCGCAGTGGTGAAGCGTAAAGGTTATCGATACACTAAACGGGGAGGCGTGAATTCGACTTTTACCGCCAACTACGCTCACTTCGGTCTCTATGGTTTCCCGGACATCATTTGATTGATCGTAGCTCTTTTAATAAGAAATGACCCTAACAATGTGTATTCAAAAAATAAAAGGAAGCCCAAATTACTAAAGACATACCACATATTTGAGCAAATGGTTCAAAAGAAGCTGTGTGATTATAGCTTTTATTTGAGGTAACCCTTGCCGTAATGAAATTTACGATCTAAGCTGTTGTCGATCTAGGATGAATGCACTCCTGCCTTGATTCCTGTCAAAATTCATGCATTAGCCTGGTGAATGTTCTACCTGTCAGATCTAACGCCTTGTTTGTTCAGTCTCGTCTAAAGCTCACTCGAACAACGATACACGGCATAAAGTATCGAGGGGAGAATTAGGAGGACAAAAAGTCAGATATCATTACCACCAAAGCCTTCCTTTTTGCTCGGTAACTCACAAAAGTAACTCAAAAAAGAAAATACTCTTGTTTGTTTCAAACAAAATCATTTGATTCCAACTGAACGGGAGTTTCAATAGAGCCGAAGCAATAAGTGAAGAGTGACGGCCGAAACATTGATGGATTTTGGTTGTTTCGCAGCAGAAGGTAGTAGGTTTACTCACTTGAATTTGGGACTGTTCCACTTGAAGTCCATTCACTGCGCGAAACACCTGTCCAATGAGACTTAATTAAATGCCTACTCATCAGTAATATCAGTTTGATTATATATTGCAATTTATCCCGTCATATCGGTGGAAGCTTTATCAGTTGGCCTAACTTAAATTATTCGGCCAAGTAGGAACAGTCATATTGAACCTAAAGCGGTGTTTTAATTCTTTCTTTATCAGTTGTTTAATATGAGGCCGACAAATGAGGATGATTTGGACTGGTTTAAAGCCAAACTAGTGAAAGAGAGAGAGAGAGTCAAAACCGAATAACAAACACAAAACCGAACTCCTTATTATACACACCGAAAGATTAAAACAATTGCAATTTGATCGAAATATTCTAGTTCTCCCCCCCCCTCCCCTCCCCGACAAAGGTTTCCGGTGTAATAGTGATGGATACGTCACACCACAAAGAAAAAATGATGCATTTCTTACGGGACGAAACCAAGTTCAAGACTGGCAATACTCCAAACAAACCAAATGAATTAGAAAAGAAAATCTGTGCGGAACTGAAAGCTCTAACACAGGCGAACCTTATGCAAGAATCACTGGAGGGGAACACAAACACCACAGATGTACGATTTACTGAAGCTGCAAAAGAAGGCGTACCATCAGAACCCATTCTGAGCACGATAATTTCACCCAGCATGCATTAGCAAAGTGGTCAGCTAAAGTTCTTGTACCGGTGAGAGATTCCATGGCTCAACGTAGTGTCAAACACAGCTCTGAAATAAGTAAACATCTGACCCATAGAGATATCCAACAAAAGCAGATGTTTACAATGGATGTCAAATCCCTATTCACAAATCTTCTGCTGCATGAGACCATCGGGATGATTTGTGAGACAATTGAGGAAAAGAAATTGCAGGTCAGATTACCCATCAGTGAATTATCACGACTGCTACTTTTATGCTCGTCAAACGTTAGATTTTCGTTCCTCGGACGAGGATATCGGCCGATAGATGGATTGGGGTCGTCATCGGTAGTCCGCTGGGACCGATTGTTGCGGATATTTTCCTTGGTCACCCACAAGAAAAGCTTGAAGAGGATATTTTAAAACTAGATCTATACTGTCCCTATGTTGATGACGACTTTGTTATAAATCATGCGAAGGAAGACGGGGAAATCCTATTCCATCGACTCAACACCATCCACTCCAACATCAAGCTAACTTTTCACGATTAAAAGGAAGACCGCATCGAGTTTCTAGATATAAACATTAATTGTCGACCAGATGGGTCAATTAAAAGATCTGTCTTCCGAAAGAACACGTGGTCTAGCCAATATTTGCATTTCACGAGCTTCGTCTCCGTGCGATACAAAATTGGTCTCGTTCGCACACTATTCCATAGAGTGCATGAATTATGCCCAGAGGGCTCTTTAAACGACGAAATTGACCTCTTAAAATAAGTTATGTACGTAAAAAGATATCCATTTGTATTCGTCACCACACATAGCAAAGCAACACCTAAAGTAGAAAAAGCAATGACTGCTCCCAAAATGAGAGCTTTTTTGAAGTAATCTTATAAAGGCGATGACCTGAATGAATTAGTCAGCAAGCGGTCGAACTCTGTCTTCGAGTGCGTCTACTACGCAGTTGACCAGGTTATTGTCTTCACTACCACTCGGATACCATTGACATCGGCGAAATCAAACTGCATTTACCAATTCAAGTGTGGATTCTCAGGCATCTACAGAGGTAGGACAGAGAGGCAGTTACGTCAACGAATGGCCGAACACATCCCGGTGGAGCTTAAGAAAGCGATAGACGACAACTTTGTATCAGCTACGTCATCAAATGATGGGAAAAACCTTAGGTCACCGATAACACAACACTTATTCGAAAAAAAACATTGTCACTCCAACCCATGCATTTCAGATCATCTATAACACAACAAATACAAAGTTACTGAAATGTGCCGAGACTCTACCCATTCATACTTTGACACCTGATCTATGCAAACAACGTGGATGGTTAATCGCATTAGCTTTGCCTTGCTCATCAACCCCCCACGCTCTCCCTTTCTTTATGTTATTGTGTCGTGTTGTATTTTATGCTTAGCAATAATGTCTCCATTTCAAGGGTATTTATCTCACTGACTATATTAGAATCACTTTGACTACAGTATTCCCGTGTACAGATGCAGCGAAATGACCATGGATACATTGTACAAACGCATGTCTCTGATCTCTTTTTTCAAATATTTTTTAGTTGGTTTCCTGTGCCAAAAACAATTTTTCGTTCCCAAAATCGATGATATTGAGGCTCTTCTTTCGATTACCGGTATTATTGTATTGTACGTGGATTCGAACATGTAGCGAAATATCCCCTGTGAACGGATGCAGGAGCCGAGTCTAGACCGTTGGGGAAAGCGTTGAGGAGATTTTCCGTGGAACGGTTAATTGACACACGGCATGCAACGAGCAAATAAACAATATGGACCAAAACGTTTACTAAATTGAAATTCAACCGCGTGACGCTATTGGGAGTTGAAAATTACTTGTGCACCATGCCACTGCTTGCGACAGTTCTGTTACATAATTATGAGTAACTAACACCAAGAAAAGCAACTTGCACACAGTGTCTCAAGATGTGCACTCGTAAATCATCCCATCAGTCAGCTGATCGAAAGAGCTCAACATACAACCGTGTATCGAATTAACCAAGGCAATTAGAGCGAAATGTGGTCATAACACATATGTCATGATTGCATGCACAAACGTGTACAGGAACTGAATTCAATGATGACCGATACAAATTGCTTGCTGGAACACCAAGTTCTCTCAGGTTTTGGTGTTCAACAGTTAGAGTGTGTTTACGTGGTTGATTCGTCAGTTGTGGTTATGATTCCGTGGATGCTCACGACCACACACAACGGTAAATACGCAACCATTGCTGGCAGAACAGATCCCGCAAACAGATGCTCATTAGGTCATTTAAGAGTACTTGGTAGGTTAACAGTCGGATTGCGTCACTCTCTGACTAAACCATCGGTCATACAGATTGGCGTAAATATGCATGCGATATCGTTTGATTGGCCGTAGTCATTTGCAGTTACCCCGGACTGTTTGTTGCACAGTCGTGCACAGAGCACGTCCGATCAGCTGGATCTTGTGATGAATTTCAGGATTTTTTAGACGAGGACAGTCCAAGTCAAGTCAAGAAGCGGCTTTAATTCTCCCTGTAGGGGATGAACATTCAGCTACTACACAATCACTCTTCCTTGGAAATTACATGGTAACAAAACGTATGATGATAAGTTACATTTACAAAAAACCAATTTAGCAAAGATTTTGTCTAAGAGTCCCAATGACAAGATCAGCGTTGGTAAGAAACCGTGCCAGATACGGTAGTATAGAAGACCTGTATGTAGTGGTGCGTGCTGTTATATGTTTATACATGGAACGAGTGCTAGATGTGGAGATACATTGACTAAGATGAGGGTACAGTGGGTGAGATGGGTCAAGTAGTATTCTGGTAGAAAGTTTCTGGCATGCCCTAAGGTGCTGTGAAATAATAAACTGCACAACATACTCAAGGGATATGCCGCTGTATCGACATACGTGTTTGATGGATGTGCGTATGAGTTTGAAGTCTTTGATTAAAAGACCCGGAAAAATAACAGGGGATGCATAAAGCCAGTGGGGAAGGATACGGGATAAAACAAAACGCTTTATTGAGTGGGTTGGGGTAGATAGCATCTTCAAACGAATAATGTAAAAGGTGAGTTTTCTGACTTTGTGAAATGTCTCGACGACAACAGGAGACCAAGAAAGATTGCGGGAAATGGTGACCCCAAGATATTTGACGGAGCAAATACCTTGCGGTCACCATTTACATTTGGCTTTTCAAATTTAATAATTGTGCAATCTGCACGATATCTTCAGTTAGTGCATCCGGATGGATCATAATGCAAGGCCGCTTAGTTTGATTTTTTCTTTTTTGACTGCACGTTCCGAACGTTCCTTAGGCAGTTGATGTTGACAGACCTCTCATCGCATGTCCGACATCTGATGAGCGCAACAACACATGTGAAATGTTGAACAACAAAGGATTGCAACCAGTAAAACATTCCGGCTCCGTTAAGTTGACCCATTGTTCAATAAGTCTCAAACACGATCGTATTCTACTCTGCCAGTGATGGTTCAACGACAATTTGTGTTAAACTTTGTTCCCGATTGTCGGAAACGGAGTCTAATCTTTGTCATTTCGATCTTATGCTATTATCCATTTATGGGCAATGCATTTCTTTTTTAATATTAATGTCAAATTTAAGTATTGGTGAACTGCAGATGCTTCGAGTTCTGTAGACAAAAGAACTCAATTCTGTTTGTTTGTGCGTCAATGGGGCAAAGTTTAGAAGGCAAAACCGGAATTTTTACCGGGAATCATTTTTCCTAAAGTAAAGTTAACTTCTACTATCAGACATTTCTCTAGTCGCGTAGGATTGGTCAACGAACAGATTTGACGATCGATTAACAGTTATTTTTGATTCAACTACCCAAGTGATTGTTTTATTCACACCCAAGGGTGAATATTTATTGACTATCAAACAATTTTAAAGCAGGCCAGCAATTTATGATTAAGTGTTTATGCATGCAACAACGCAGCAAACTCTCCTGATAAATGCCCTCCGTGCTGCAGAGAAACATATCGAAAAGAAGCCATAGAAGACTTTTAAGCCATGAATCTTCCGCACGTACATCTTCTGACCAGCTTACCACGCTTATTGGTCTGGACTAAGTCTTTAGACGAAAAGGCAAAAAAAATAGCACTCCTCCAGACTTTTTGAACGATGCAATAATAATTATTGGTTAAATCAAGTTGTAACGTGAAACAATCTCGAGTTAATTTGCATAAGAACATTGCGTGAGAGTTTAATCATGTATATACAATATAGTATAGGCCTCATAATTTTGATTGCTATAAGACAGAATCTGTTTATTTCATCAGGGATTGAAACAGAAAAATACAATGCCGGACGGAAGGTGATGGGAAAAGACAAATAACACAGCAAACAAGCTTGTTTTCCTTACTTCGCCTTGAGACATTTACAATTATGTGGGTTTATATCTACCCATTCATTTCTAAAGTTAAGTCTCTATCAAATTTAAACGAAATTTAGTCCAACGTCTAGCCTTGAGAACTTGAATGATTTGCTCCAAGGATCTAGTGGAGGAAGAACTAAGATTCATCAAGTCTACACTCCTGAATAATGGATACCCGGAGCGTTTCATCGAGAATAAATTCATGGAAAAGCCCACATTGCCAAAGCCAATCATGGTCTCACAGAAAGAACTATTCTTGCAGCTCCCGTTCAAAAGCCGTACTAATGGTGATCTACTAAGAGGACGTCTGGAAAAAGCAATTGCATAAACATATCCAGCCGCCACTCTGTGTAATGTTTACAAGCCAGCCACAGCTCTGTACAAACCTCAGGGATACGCTGTCCATCCTCTCCTCATTCAAGATTACATATTCCTTCATTTGCACATGTTCGGCAAGTTATGTAGGACGAGCAATGAGACAAATCTCACAAAGGATCAGAGAACATAAACCGGCTTGGCTTAGCACGGGTAGTGAATAAACAATAACCAATGTGATTGTGGTCCACGTTGTCGATACCGGGCAATAGACAGAAAACGATGCACTTAAAGTTATTTGCAAAGTGCCCCCAAACAAGTCGAAGTACGTTCGGATACGTCACTTGGCAACAGCAGAAACTGTACCAATGAAAACTAAGAAACCACCACTGTGCAAACGTAAGAAAATGGTTGCCGCACTGCAGTGACCTTGTCCCCGCCCAAACCTACCTAATGATCCGAACCATGACCTCAGTCATGTCTTGCTGACGCAACATGGCGTGACAAATCGCACGTGAAAAAGGTCATTGGAAATTTTCAAAATTTACCTTGATCCTCCATCGTTCCCTGTCCTCATTTTCTCCAGTCGCTCTGATTAAACGTGATGGAGATTGTTATGTCTTCACAATTAACCTCAATAGACCAATCGCATTTATTTATACGTTAGACGTATATACACAACTGTATATGCCTGAAGACGAAGCTATGAAAACAAGCTTGTTCGCTATATTGTTTATCTTTTGATATTCTTATGTAAATCTTCCATGAATAATGGGGAAAATGCACTGATCCGAATCGCGTGCTCCCAAAGCCACATCGAGTATATTGTCTCCACTTAGCCTGTGGCTTAGGCAATTTTGAATAACTACCAAAAGCATAAAAATTGATTGTGCACCGTGGTATAGTAAAACTACAACCCTATATTAGGGAGTCCAGGTAATATAAGCCTTCCCATTATGTCGAACTGTTCGATAAGATCAATTAAATGGTCTAGTATGAGATCAACGATTGACAACTGGGCCTCACTGAATGCCAGAAGAGATGCATGGTATTATCATCAAAGCGCAATCTCATCTTCTATTCGTTTATTTGTTGTTTCTTTCTTTTGCAAACATAAGTTATCAATGTTACAGATGCAAGAACAGTGAATCTCTGACAAAGACAGAAAAACCGTCTGGGCTAACTACTCTACCACTAAAGATGACTAGCACACGACCGAACGGAATTCCGTATTCCACATTTTCGGAATCAGTTTTACGCTAACCATTCGCCAAACTTGTTTTCTTTCATCAGAGCAACAATTATATAGACTTATGAATATCAGATGTAGTATTACAGCAAATTCAGCTAAGAATACAAGTTGAAGTTCATATGAAGGAGCTATTTTGTTGGGTTTCAACTAAAGTAGTCCCTAAAATAGAGATCGATAATAATATGAGGAACTCTAAGATGCATACTGACGGACGTTCAGATGTATAAATAAATAATAAAATAATAAAATGTCTTTTTACTTCCTTTTTTTATTTATTGAATATACAAATGTACAGTCAACATTCACGAGAGGGGGGGCTGCGACCATACAAAGGCTGCCTGGGATGACGGGCGGTGGTGTATGTTTAACAAAGTGAATACTATGCTTTGTGGTAAAGCCGTGATTTAGGTGTGCTCATGTCTGATTGCTGAGAATCACAGGAAAGACCAAGGATGTGCTAACCCACGTTTGATTACACCCAGAATGTAAGCCATTCATTTTTTTCCTTCATGGTTTTGTTAAGGGCTGAGACTGATTAGCATCCCATAGCTGTGACACCACGTTCTTCCCGGCAAGGACATTGCTCAACAGAATGGGAGTCTGTGTTTCGCGTCAAACCACAATTTCTCTGGTGTAGCACAGAGTAAGGCAAATAACCACTATTTTTGGTGCACTATTTGGATACTTCAGAATGAGCGAAACGGAATAATCTGTTCTACCTGACCATCTGGTTGATTTTTGGATAATCCTCGGAATTTTGATTGTCAACAGAGTAATTCACGATTTTAGCTTCTGACATTAAGTGTCGGATTACAGTTACTGTATGCAAAAGGCTATAGCTGAATGATCTACTGACTGGATCAATAGTTAGTTGGACAGGTTAAAGATTTCGTGATCCATACTGATGCACGAATCCCGTTGCTTGAGTGGGCTTAATCTGCTTTTGCCGAGTATTCAATCGTGTTATCTACTCATGAGCTGGAGTAGAGGAGGAGCACTGCCGCATTCACGAGTGTTGCAAATCCGCGCGGTGATCAATCCGAATGAATCAATAAGTGACTACGGTGAAGACGTATTGGAAGATTATCTGATTGAAGCGGTTTATATACCAGTTCACAATCTCAGATTTAGTAACAAACAAGTTGGGCTAACCTTGAATTCATATACGGAAGCTCTGAACAACTGGTACCGACGTCTGAGGGCAGGCCATCAATTCGATCTTTGCACGCAAAAGTAATGCAGAAAGTTCAATCCATGAACAAAAGCGCTAATCCTCATCCTCCTAATGAATTGATGGCCGTTCACCCGAATCCGTATTAAGAAACTTTATTTAGAAAGCTAGCTGGTTTTCAGTATTTCATTATATGTTTAAATTCAGGAGACTTTATAGTGAGGAAAAACTTTATTTTAGGAGAGCAAGCAGGTGCGTTGGAAAAACGTTAATCACGTTTAGAACGGAAGGTAAACATCATGCTGTAACTTGAATGTTGGGTGCTTTCCATATGCATCTGATTGAGCCGTAATCAGTATTTGGATCTTGCGCCTTGTGTCACTATGGCACTGAAATCTTAAGCGTAAAACAACAAGTATGCGATTAAAACTCTTTCAAAAGACTGGGATACTCTCGGCTATCAGTTGTATTGACAAGTTACTTGTTGAACATTCCACAGTTTAAAATGGATAGCTCGGATCGGATGGCGGTTAGCTGGAGCTCATAGATAAATGTATTTTCTCTCAAGATTATATTTTATATTAGTCACTGGATTTTTCTGGTGTCTACGTGTATCCAGAGGGAACCTTGTGCTAGAAACGTTCACAGAAACACTCTGGTTGACTAAGTACAGCCTGTCAGAATATCAGTTGCTGCGACGGTTTGTTTACCAGCATTATTCACAAACCAGGCGAAAATCAAGCCGCAATCGAGTTTGTACTTGTTAAATGTGTAGGCAAATTGTACAAAGAAGATATTTGCGTTCGCCGGTACTAGTTTTATGATGTCATCCAAGATTTGTTTTGTTTACGTGTGAGTGGGTGGGTGAATGTGATAACGTGTGTAAATCCAAGCGTATACCCGGAACTAGCTATGTACCAATTAGCACGTTTCGCGGGAATGAACACAGTGAGCAATCGTCGCGTACAAACCAATAGGTTTGGATGAAATTGGAGTTTCAAGGTCACTTTTGAATGAGCACCCCTGCATCCAAAGTCATTCAGAGGAATTACAATTCGTCGAATATAAATTGATAGTACCCAGAGAATGCACATATCATTCTTCTCTGGTATCCATACTGTCATCGTGAAATAATGGGATTGCTGGGGAAGATACTTTGCCTGATCGCATGTGCCGTCGGTGTTGTGTGTACAGTGGCTCCTATCATTGTACAACGAGATTATCTGAAAGGTAAGTTTGACAAATACGACGGACACAATGTTCACCATATGGCGTTACATTTCATCGGCTGCGTTCGTGTACAGCTGTTATCGAGCTCTTTTAGGGGCATTGCTCTGATGCGTACATTTTTTCAAACATATTCTTGCAATATTTTCTTCAGATGAAAACGGCAAATACAAGGGCTCGGTTGCGTGTACATTCATCGCCCTGTTCATTTTCGCGGCCGGGCTAATTTTTCTCTTCGTCACTATGTGCTGTTCCTGCAGTGACACGTGTATGGGAATCATTATTGCAGTTTTCGGAGCTGCATCATGTAAGTTCAACCACCACCCGCTGCGCAGAACTTGCATTTGTTCGATGTTCTGGTCAGAACTTTTGGCGCAGTTTTTTTCGGTATTTGTTCACCACAAATTTGCCTTACTTTGGCTAAGTGCATATCTGTTTCGTGTTTGAATTCCATTCAGTTCTTTTTAACATATAATTCTGTTTCTGCATTTTAGTGTTCTTCACGATTTGCGCTTACGCTCTATGGAAAAATATGGCAATTCCGCCTGCCCTTGGCGACAAACCAAGTGTTCCCGAGTGGCTTTTCGGTTCCATCGTATCCAGTGTAGCTGTGATCTTGTGTTCACTGACTCTAGCCGTATCGTGAGGGAATTGATAAACTGGTAAACTGGTAATAATCTCGCCGGCATACGTACTTTAGAAGTAATTGTACCAGAAAATGTAATCTTTTTATGATGGAAATTATATTATTGTAAAAAATGGTAAAACGATCTTTCTGGGATACTTTTCAAATGGAAAATACATATATTTTCAATTATGCTCAACGCGTTTTGTAGAACCGACCTGACTAGAAGTGTTCATAAAGACTAGATAAAATCGCTAACCGTATGAATTATGTTTATCTTTGGCGGTGTATAGTCTGCAAGCAGGAACCCAACGCTTTCCATCAGCATAATCCCATGTGTGTGTGAGTCAGGTGTGAGTAGTGAGACCGTTTTCACTTACAGGACGAAATGGATCTATCGGATCGCATGTTTTGTCTGTTGGCTTGCAGCACACAAGGCGTGTTGGATACCAAGTTGTTTGAGAAACACCAAACCTCACAGTTTTGGTGCATAGTCATTAGATCAAAAAATGACTTAAGAATTTCAGATAAAATTAGATATTGTGGAAGTGTTTGTAATAACCGACACAAAGCACCTGACATCTGCTTCTTCCTGTATACGTTTTGTGTTTCTGTCAGGATTCGAACCGCGAACCTTCGATGCCTGTGAAAAACCGAATGGGCTAATCCAAACATTCACCATCCAGACTAGATGTTTTCTATGCGTTACACATTTTCATCGTAAATGTATGCAAACGTGAAGTTTGATAAAACAACTTTGCATATTCTACAGGTGGGTAGCTGGTTGACCGGAAGGGATCAGTGTACCTTCACGGATAGCTTGTGTTATCTGCTTCTCATTTGATGCTCAACCAACAACAAGTGGAGTAAATACCTACTGTGTTTTCAATCGGTTTCCAACTAGATTAGATTAAACCAAACAGGTATTTTTGAACTTCCCCGAATTGCGGTAGTTTTCCCTCACCCAGTGAAGCAATACTTAAGAAGTAACTGTTTCACGCGGCTGCACAATGAAATTAAAGAATAACCAAAAAGACGTGGAGAGATTTGTGTTCTGTCAAATTCTTGAAATAAACGGTAAGGTCATCAGCCGACAAATCAAGAGAGGGAAAAATATTCTGTCCTTTAGAAGGATCAACTTAGTCATTGGCTTATCGGTCAGTACAAGGTGTTGAATGTATCTGATCTGATGCAGAACAATGACTCACACGGTCTACGAATTTTCAACTTCCGGAAAATCGAACTATTCGCAACATCGGATAATGGTTTAGTGTTTGATTGACTGGTTTCTCAAAGGGAAACTCAAAAATTAAATGAAAGTTAGTACTCAAGTACGTTCTGCTCCGTGAAACGGAAACCAGTTTTGATTTCACCACTCTTTCCGATCTCTTATGGTAGATGCGCAAATTACTCACTTTTTTATAGGAACACTGTAGTCTTCAAAATACACTGGATAAGCCTATGTGCCTATCATTCGAGCTTATCTTCAATTTTTTACTTGTACCTATATCGAAGCTTTAGCAAGTCATACAAAAGCACTCCGACCAGAGGAAGCCACCTTTACAATACTGGGAGAAAAGTATAAGAAGGTGGCACATCGAGGATGCAAAAAGATGAATTAACTAATAAATGCATTAGAAAGCTCAGAAGGAACACTCCTCTCCTCATTCAGTGTCACAATGAAACTGCAACTTGTGATGGCTTGTGCACCTCTGTGAANGCTATACAGGATGGCTTTATTAAGCCAGGTGATCTTATCACGCCTGGAAGATCAATGGGTAGAGGTCAGACGACGTTCAATATCCTACAAGTTTGGGGTTTGACTAGAATTTGCGTTTCAGTCGGTAAAAAATGGTTAGGGAATAATCGATCCAAGTGAATGGGCCTCCACTTCGCCTCACCCGCTACCTTGCTGTTAGGTTCTTGTTAGAACTAAAGGCTTTGGACGAGAACTCTAATCGTTCTCCTCCTTAGTAGCTGGACACCCTAGCAGTACCCGTCCACCAAACCCCAATGCATACACGAAATAAAAATAATTTCCTACTGCATCGGTCTTCGCGCACGATAATCAGGACCGCGCTACCCATTGCGTCGAGCAGGGTGGGTAGTAATAAGTGGGCTACTGCTCAGATATCCCAACTTTTGTGTAACTTTTTGTCTTCCGTACCCAACCCTATCCCTTTACCCCTTCTTCTGACCTGTAATAGTCCATTAAGCAACTTGGATGTCGCTCGCCAAAGGTCGTTGCCAAATAGCACTGTAAGTAATTTATCACGAAATGGATTGCAGATACTAAATTCTCGTCAATCACCGAATCTGGGGGCCTTCAACGTGCGGACTTTGATGCAGCTAGGTCAACAAGCTTGTCTGGCTCGTACAATGGAA
>UZAN01043788.1:19785-39491 GCA_900618425.1 Echinostoma caproni
CGAGGATGTGGTGAAGCATAGATCGTGGATGCACTCCGGTGCGCACCAGGCCGTAGGTAACTTCAGATTCACATTGAAGTTCGATTGATAATAGGATTTGCCTAACTGTAAGGCACGACTCATACCGAAGTCACTAATTTTGACCTAGAGCGGGGAACAAATGACACGTAACGAACAGATAAGTAAATCGGGGGAACACATGGAACATACTGAAAACAGAGGAATGTGGCAGATCCTTTTCCTACTTGTTCGTTGTTCTCAGGGCACACGAACGTGTGATAGATTAACAATGATGAAAGAAGCTACGGTCTGTTAGAAACTGTACAGATTAAACAGTGGATGAGAACAAATACGCATAGGTGATTGCCAGGTTCGCCTGATCGAAAGCTGTTTGTACTCTCATATGAGTATACGATACAGTCTAAACAACGCCGGTCTCTAAAGCAGCTAAATATTTAAACGCGATGTTCTTGCGCAAAACAAGAATATTGTACATGACTTTACAATTAATTCGGTGACTACGTACCTGGAGTTACAGACAACATTTATGATCATGAAACCGAGGTACATAAATAACATCCTCGACGTGACGCTCATTGCCCTGATTGCACGAAGAGGTAATTAGGACAGCTGAACCCCAGTTTCCAATGGAAAGCCTTGATCAACTTTCTTATTTCTTTAGAGCCAGCGAGAAGTTTGAGGAGCGCAGAGTAGTGAGTGAACACGCCTGCATGTGTGTTGTTATAGGTGGAGATGCTGAGCTCTGGGATCCTCTCGGTTAGGATGAAAGAGGTGGGCTGCGCCCAAAACACAAACCAGTCGACACAAAACTGAACCGAAAAAAACACTTTATACGGGTGTAAAGCATGTCCCGTTTTATTCCGATCAGGGACGTGAATCCCTCACCGGATTGTTTATTCAGGCATTTGACAGAACAATTACGATCAGACACGTTGGAAACTGGCGACCAGGGAGAAAAAACGTGTCTGACATGCGGACACACCCAACATGAACAAACCATCATTCGACTGCGGTCTTGTTGGGTTATTCATTCGCATATGCAGCTGAGTGAAATGTGAGAGAGGGACGGGAGAAGAAGGCAGCAACAGTTCTACCCATTCGCCGCACAGGTTTGGTCAATAATCTCAGTTTTAGAATTGAGATCCAGACACCTCTTTAGAAAAGTACAATGTGATCCAGATGTTTGAATACATCCCCCCCCCCGTGCTCTGTATTGTGACCGGAATTGATTGAAAGGGCAGAAAAACCGTTCCCGACGTGAAACTGGAGCCGTGGTTCTAAGTTGTGCACGCAGTCCGCGAAACAGACATACATGTGACTAAAGAGCGCGTTGCAACTCAAAATTGGGAATGGACAGACTTCCGGAAGAACGGGTTTCCGATCACCACAAATGCGATGGAGAAAATATTCACAGATGACTTTTGCTGATACAAATATATTAACATGGTGAACATATGGAAGGATAAACCCGCAGACTGGACCCCGGTGTTCCGTTATGAACCCCATAATGGAGAATCACATCGGAGCACCAGCACAAAACTGGGCCGTCATATGAGAGGAAAATATTGGCCACAAACACTATATATAAAATACCCCTGATACCACATTAACACAATTTGCCATTTGTATAGACCAGTCTTCGTGGATTACGGGTTGGCATATATATAAATGGTAGAAATTGGTTTCATGCTCCCAAAACGAGCTTCGCTTAGCATTTTTGACCACTCTATTTTTTCTTTACCTCAAGATATACTCTAAAACGCGCTATTACCTTCATTTCTGCCACCCCTCCCGTATTCTACGGAAGAGAAACTGGTCCCCTTAGAACTTGGTTTCTTCCAGACTTTTTCTTTCAATAAATAACTCTACTCGTGTTGTGAATCGCTTAGTGATTATCTGAATTTCTGATATGACAAATGTTGCCCCGTTGAACCAATAGTTGTTCCGCCTCCCCCTCCACGCCTGAATAGACTCCGTCGTACAATAGAGACGGCTTAAATAACCGTGTAAATAAGCTATTTCTTCTGATCAGAACTGAGGTAAGACGTCTATACAGAATGTAAGTTGATACGGTTTTGGGTACCGAAAGCTGTCGTAACCTGTGGTCTGTCTTGCCAAAAATCCGGAGCTCCCCTAACGCTGAGGACTTATATCAGCAATTTGTTCCCTCCCACCCAAGTTTCTGAACCATGATTCAACTCACACGGCTTCTTCGGACGAGGTTCTTCAAGCCTTGAGGGGACTCAAAGTCAACAAAGCACATGCTCCAGATCTGGTCGGACCCTATTTGTTAAAAGCGTACGCCGAACAGCTTGCAACACATTGCTCTGTCGCTCAGCACCTCCACAACACTCCTCAATTGTTGGAGGTCAGCCTGGATTAGACTGATTCCCAAGAGAGGATCGTCGAAGTAACATCCGATTGACTGCTATTCAGTGTTGCTAAAAGCTTCGGAAAATCTGTTGCTGCACCTCATGACACCCTTGCATAACTCATATGATAACCCACTGTTTACCTGCAAATCCCGTCTACTCACACTTGAGATTGCCGCCGATATCGTGTATTCTGTTGCATCTGTGCAAGTAATGCTCGTGCAAACACTTTTGGTTCTCTCGACCGAAGAGTGAATGTGGTCTGATACCTGAAATTTCGAATGTCTTAATCGAATACTTCTCCCGTAGTGCGCAGTTCACTTCTTCCGCGAATATCGACCGTGCTATCTTTTAGGCCGCTAATCCATCCCTTCTTTCTTTTATGTACACAGAATTTCTCCATTTCCTGTAACTTTATTACCTACAGGTATGCAAATGATATTGTGGTTGGCTGTCAACCCCTTAGTCCAGAGAGTTTCCACTTTCTCCAGGTTAGTCTCAATGAAATTCACCATTGGTCTGTACCATGATCTATTCGCTTAGCGTCAATAGGTGCATCGGCGTTCGCTTTATTCTTAAAATCAGCGCGGTTATCTTACATTGGTGAGTAATCTCTCTGATCTTAATCACTGTACCATAACCTGCCCCGATTTGCTCATGTTACCAGCGTTTTTATAAAGATTTGTAGACTGCTTTTTTATGCGTACATGTTCAGGAAACTGGTCACTCCGCATAGCCTAAATCATAAATTCGTGATTGTCTGTATCCTTCCACACAGGTTATACCGCCCCTCCCTTAGATATTTACCCCCGGTTTAAGAGAAAAAAAAGATTTCACCCTGTTCTCCAGATCATTCAAACTTTTGTTCTGATAAGGTGGAATTGATAGAACTGTTTTCGTTGAGTTTTCTGTATTCAAGCATTTTGACGCCTGTGTTAGGTCCATTGATAAAAATAACACATGACCATTGTTTACATTCCGAATTTGAGGAAACCCTGTTAGATCCTCTACTTACTCTAAATAGTAACTACTTTATGCACGTACATCATGATACAGAAATGTATGATTCCGTCACTGGCTCTTCTTCTGTGTAATCGTACTACAATTATCGCCCACCTAAGGAAAGATACTTGCATTCCAATTAATTTGTATTACAGTATCGAATGCATTTTGTCCTTTTATTCGCAATTCATATATATCCGCTGTGCAAGTTAGTACATTGCTGAAAATTCGCCCTTAGGATGCATAAAGCGTTTATTGACCTGACTTCTGAAAACATAGTAAATCTACTGCTCGAACGGACTGGAACAAGTTGAGTTGCGGATACCCAAATAATTACATTTTCAAAGGGAAGCGCAGTCTATATAATCTGAACGACGGACGACGTCGAATGTTTTCGAATATCTCCACGGACAACCCTACCGAACACCGCCAGACATGTGCTACGGATTGCGAACAATCGTCTTCCACACCTCAGGTAGATACAATCGCGTAGTTAGAAGCGGTTTGTTGGATATTATATGATCCCTGAATGTTAACGGAATAGAAACGCGCCGTAATGCCAATGGAAGCAAAAACGGGACAAGAGAGGCAAAGCGGCAATATTGGGGGACCCGTCGAACTGGAGGGGCACCAGGTGGGGTGATAAAACTTGACCCCGTTGCAAAGAAAAAAAAACATTGTTAGTATTATGTTTCAGTTCACGGATTCCCGAGTCACGGTGATCGGTCTTATGGATATGAGAAAAGCCTGTGCTTGTGTGCGAGCACACAACCACGGACACATAAGTGCATGTGCCAAGTGTTTTAGTGGTGTCTGTTGAAACGAACCACTGAATGAGATCCTTGACCAATCGAATCAACGCGATGGGGATGGGATGAGAGCGAACTAGTAATCCGAACGACAGGAAAAACATCCCATGTTTACGCACACAAACACAGAAAGATACGCTCATCCTATACAAGGGTGACTCATCATTAAGGTGTACAGTAGACCAATACAGCTGTTAGAACTGTTCGGACTACGAATTTCGACGAGAGAACAGACAACAAAAAAGTTACCGCAATGCGCAACTAAATAAATCCCGGAGGAAAGGAATGAAACCAAGAGGCAGTACAGATGGCAGCGGGTAATGGCGAGAACAGTGTCGTATAGAGATTGATTGACGTAAGGCCACATCGGGGATATGTGTGGTTTATTGATTTATCACTTATACCTCCATAAATTACCCCATTCTATTTTGCGGAATCAGATAGACGGTAGCTCATAGATTCATTGTGATGACAAAAAGTATATGGTGAAAATCGATGAGGCGAGAACTCAAATAAAGCCTATAAAACGGCTTCTTAATTGAGACTGTGTAATACAACTTATGGTAAAAGGATAATTTACAACAAAGAAGTCTAAACACAAATCATTTGATGAAAGTAAATAAATTCAGTTTTTCGATTATCGTATCAATGCTCGGGTTGCTTATTACCTTTGGTATCGGATTGTCGTGGCCACCTTTGTTTGTACAAATTGGACAGGGGACAGTTGTGAATAGAATTCAGTATTGTAGTATGTCGTTTTGGACAATCGGACTGATTGAAACGGTAACAATTCGGTATTTTTGTGCTAGAACCTCATTGCACGGTTATCTATTTTTGAGTGGGCGACAATGCAGCTAACTTGGAACAGCTCCATCACAGCCGTTTCGATGCATCGAATGCCGATCGATACATATACGGCCGGTAACCGCAATGCATTTGGTCCAGGCCGATAATCGTACAAAAAAGGAATACTCTAACGAAAACAAACATTTGGGTTTGTTGTTCTTGAGCAGTCAGAATGAGAACTGCTATATGGTTAGGTATACGCGCGGAAAGAATAAAAACTCAGCAGGCCTGTGTGCTGAATTTAAGCGTCAGGTTTTGTAAAAAATAAAAGAATTCCCCTGAGCTTTGGAGTATCATTATTAGTAGGATTAGTGGCAGTAGTAATAGTAGTGACAGAAACAGCATTTGGAGCCCAACAGACTGCGTCAGTTCGAACAGCAACACGACTGATGTCACGGACAGGGATAAGAATAGTCCATTCGCAAATGAGTCTTCGTTTCGAATAGAGTAAAACCAGTTTCAGTTTTTACAACAGTTAAGCATGCATTGTTATGCACCGGCTTTGGTTGTTGTCTTTTGGCTGTTCATTTGGATAAAAGAGCAAAGGGCACATTGCGAGCAGAACCGAAGAAGGTAGAGTTTACACAGACCAAGATTGCAAAGATAATTCAAAGATACTGCCGCTGTTTGCGACACTCAGTGCCCCCAACCATCGATTACCATGATCTCCTCATCCATAGAACCTCACGGTACCTATGTGACCGAGTCTCCTGGTAAGGGTTTTCATAGAGTACGACCGGTGATAGATTACACAAATTAGTCCATGATAAACCTGTGAAGCGAACAAGCACGTACTAGGTGAAACACGTATACATCCCGTTGTCCGATAGTCTGGAATCTGCTCCACGTGATGGAACACTTGTAAAAGTAGGGCATTTCCCTCTTAGTCCGGAATGCGTTCCGGCAAAAGTGATCATATGTCATCAAACTGATTCTTGCCCATGATGAATCAACAACAACAGTCGACGGAAGCGACGCGATGGAGATAATTTATCCAGACTTCCTCAGAGCATTCAATCGAGTGAGCTAACATACATCGGGAAACAATCTGCACGAGGACAGCATTCTGTCTTACGTTTAATTGTGAAAAAGCAATTCTCCGACAATGTGATCGGTCATCGGCATTTCTGGTCCGCGATCCGCTTTGTTCAACGGTGATTGCACAGAAATATATGCTTGGCCCCCGGACTGTTAACTGCGTTTGTTCTGGGGCCACAAATAATGCTGTTTAAACAAGGCCCCGAAATCCAAGGGTTCGCTAAAATTTCAACTATAGGGAGCACTTAGCGCAAGAAACTAATGCTTGCATTCTTACCGCCACAAAAATCGACTTCGATATTTCTTCGGAAATCAACAACTACCATAGGTTCTAAAGGGGGTGGGATCAGAATTATCAGCGGTCGTGGGGCTTAAGGTGTTCTACTAGCTGTGTTATGGCATCATTCACAGTTTTAGTGCAATTAACTCAAGTTTGTCATTTGATCGTTTGGAATTGACACGCTCCTCACGTCTGATAAAAGCGTTTAAATACACTCTATTACGATAAATCTCAAGGAGACTGGACTTCGATGTATAGAATAATTAAAAATCCGAATCACACATGTTCATATTGACCTTCAAAGTCTATAGCAGAATAAATCCATCGAAATTAGCGTCCCGAAAATGTTGAATAGAATGCCCGTATCGCTTCTTATACTCATTTCAAATAGAGGCCAACTCAGCGTACACAATGACCACATTTTACATAAAGTGCCGGACTCGGCAGATAGAGCAGAGGCCTAACTCTTTCACCAAGACAACATCACATATAGAAAGGATTAGAAATGAGGGTTTGGTTGATTAGCTCCGGCTCTTGTCGCGGTAGGATATGGCCCTGCTGGCTTACGGCTTAGAGTTTGGAGTCGAAGGGCCAGGTTAGGAATCCTAAAGAGAAACCTTTTCATCGGGATGAGCTACTGCGAAATATGTCATGTCCTCAAATCTCAGCATCTATTCGGAAAACTCTTTCCTATAAATGTGATTCTTTCTCACTGATCCCTTAACCATTGCAACCGACCATTTTGAAGGACAGAGTTTATCAATGCTTTAGTCTCATGCCCTTACTTCTTTATTGTATAAGGTAGCGCTAATCACCTTTTAGGGACGAAAGCAGGCAGTCCACTACTTCCCACATTCTTATATCTTTGGCTTGCAGAGACCAGGATTAACACCTGTAAACGAGTACAGGGAGGTAGCGGGATGGTAAGCATGAACTTGTGTGTAGCGGTTGATTTTGCTACGGGTTCAGTGTTCGCTGCAACTCATAAACAGCTGGCTTGTCGATGTCGATTAATAGAACCACTCCATCTTTCGCCTGGCAAATTAGGAGTGAGGTATTTGAATAACAGCGCGCACTTGGTGGCATGACTGTTGTGGAACAGCTGCCGGGCAGGAGAAATGATCTGCAGGACGGACTTCGCGAAAAAAATGATAGCTAAGTCGAGGGCTAAACGGGTTGTAGCATCTCCCGGGACGACGACATCGTTCACGAACTCCAAATTCGATATGCATTTCTCGCGATTCATCTAGACGATAGAGTGACTAGTCAGTGCCTATCTTACTATTTAGTCGACGTCCCAGTTGAACAGTACCAGGGAAGCGAGAAAACTTCATCTGATTCCGATGTTGTGTGTCAAGCTCACGTCGTGCGTGCAACAACAGTTGATTTTTTTAAGCTGAGGCTTAATAAAACACTAATAGGCATCGCATTTCAACGTCCGAAAACCTATCATTTATAAAATAACCAAGCAGACAAAGAAAACTTCGGTCAGTGTTCATTCATAAAACTCTCACTTCGTACGGCTGTGATGGGCGACATAAGGTTGTCCACATGTCAACACCATCTAATTGATCTTCTTCAGTGTGAGCTCTTTAGCAGTGGGAACATGCGACGCCTTGTCGTTAATTTCAAATTGACCATTCCAAGGACAAAATATCGAAAACTTATTTTTTGAAGGTGGCGATGGAACCTGGAACAAAAGGCTGGAAGCAACAGTCAACTCGATATGATTTCGAGGATGGATTGCGTTTGTTTGAACAAACAGTCTGCTACCATTGTATAATGAAATTACTGGCCTGTGAATAAGCACCATCAATGAATAAATACCCAAGGATCTTGAGAGAATTTTGATTAAGTTCTAGGAGAGGCTCTAGTTCAGAGTAATGGTCTGAAAGTAGCATAGATTTCTACTTGGAGGAGATTCTGATGATATCCAACAGACACTATCTGGTCAACAACCCGATGAAATACAATCATCACCTCGATTGTATTCGTAAGAATACATGATGCACACGATCAGGCAACCTGAAACCGGGCCACGGAGATCAGAAATAAGGTATAGTCACACTAAATGACACTTCAGTGGTAAAAATGGGGACGAATGGGCTCCAACTGACATTTGAATTGCGCACGTTTATTTTTGATCCTTCAATCTACCCTATGAAGACGAAATGCACCAAAATTCATAGGACTGGATAAAATTAGCATGTGGTCTTGAGAACGTGGTGACATTCCCACAAGATTGAACAATCAACGAAACCGACTAACCTGAATGCGATGCTTTAAATTGGTTCCATTCCGTGAAAGCTTTTGATAAATCAATGTATTTCTCAACGAACCAACACGGACCCACTTCAAATATCCCGCCACCGTTCGAGTCGTTCCAGAGGGAATTGATTATAGTGTAAGTCACTGACTCAAGCGGTAGCGTCATCTTAAGTCGTTTGGCTGTACCATACTGAGTTGTCTGCAATAAGGTTCACTCCATCCCCGAACCGAGGTTGGAGCTTTAAGTGAAGTGTACAGTTTAAAACATGGTGAATCCAAACCCGGAACGCCTCATTTTACTTATAAATTATTGGAGTCTGATTCGGGAATCGTGATTGGATCAGCGTATTTCGCCAGATGTTGTTTATAGAATACTACTTTGAGACTTTTTGAATCCACTAAATCTCTGACACTGTTCGTTCATCTCAATGCTACCCCTTTAGATGAAATGGTGGAAGGAAGGATCGGAATGTCAAAACCGTGCCAAGATCAAACAGATCATTTATGTAAACTCAGGAGGCAAGAACATGGAGATAATCCACAAGCGTTACTGCTTAGTCTACATGTAAACTCTTGGAATGTGTTTGCAGTTTATGGAAATCGAAAAGGTAGAACAATATTTAGTTTCAGAAATCAGAATCCATTCCATTATTGCAGTATATTACTATACGGTCAACTAAAGAGTGGTGGTGATAGTCAAGCGGTTTGAGTAGCTGACACTCGTGAACTCCGAAATTTACCATTGGTCACCCTCGTCGAAATTCGACGGGAGAGTTATACTGTTGTCCAAGTAAATAAATAGTTAGACCGAAGAGTGTCATATGATGTTTCATCAGGGTTCAGGAAACCGGATAGCATGCCTAAACAGTATGTTTTTATGACTGAAAATTTTGCTTATTGTACTATTCGTGATGCCACAGCAGGTAATAAAAAAAGATAAACTATACGGTGGTTTGGAGTGCTGGTTATGATGTAATTAGAAGTTTCATGCACACACGACTAGGACGAATCACAGGCAAGGCAGCAGCAGTTCCCAGCTGAATCCGGTCGGTGTAGGCCACCATTTACAACACTCCGTCCACAAATGAGGCCTAAAGCAGGAAGTGATGAAAAGAACCCGATCGACATTTCATTCGTCAGTGCACCATCGATTGACCGCGGTCCACAGTTTGGCCACCGCTTGCAAGGAAAGGAGAGAAAATTTTTTAAAAAATGACCTCACTACCACAGTAGGACAAATGGAACACATGCGGGGCAGAAAGAAAGGGACAGGGGGTGAAATGGTGGTGGTGGTTTCCGGTTCAGGTTGAGATTGTCGGGATAAGAGATAAGGGGATTTGCAAACGAAGCAGTCGAGAATAACATCATTGGAATTGGTCGTATAAACGAAGTATGAAGGGAAAAAGGCAGGAGCTCCGCTGCGAATCTATCGGGACAACTGAGGGTCGGATATGGGACCGCAACGCAGGTAGAGCAAAAGCGTGTATTCACGTGACAATCAGAGGAAGCCGATAATAAAGCATATTCACTTGTTCTATGATGTGTCCACATCCTGCTGACTCATGCATTGAGGACACGTGATCACACGTACAGCATATTGAGCACGACACTGACGGAACAAACAAGATGATCATTGGGGTGAGATGAAATCAGAAAACCATGACAACATATTGCAATTTATATTTCCCAATGCCCCCACAGATTCAAACGTATTTGAGTGTTTATCTGCGCATCCTATCCATGTACCGTACAAGCCTCTATTTAGTGGGATAATGGTTCGTTTACCACGGTGAATGCACATCGGGCTACAAGAATCAGATACACATTGATTGTTTTCTAAGGTGTTTTCTGATCGAAAAATATAGAGGTTCCGACTGCCACGCCAGGTGTGTCAGGCGACGAGTCACGACTGATATGCGTAATCACCCAATCTGGGTAGGTTACCCCTCAGTAGACTATGGTTCGCGCAAAGTAGTAAATTCTCGAACGAACCAATCATTCCGTTTGAACTAGCAACGTGACAAAAACAAATTCTAGTCAGATAGAAAAACAAACCAGACGACCAGACTTTAGACAGGTTTGACACATGTGCCGAAATGTAGTCAGCGTATTCTGGCCAATGTCTGTTGTTGGTCTGGGTGTTTTCGTGCTAGATAGAGGTTGAAATGATGATGATAATGGTATCACGGGTGAGAGAGGAGATAAACACGGCTATGAACACCCCGTAAAAAGTGCTCAGAAGCAGCCAAAAAACTGTTTACGGTCAGTCCCTATATCAACGCGTTATTCAACATTCGGAGCCACTCTGACAGTTCCACTTAAGGTATCACGAGTAGTATAACTGCCGAATATAGTCCGTGCCCTATCGCCGGACAGGACTCCAGAATCGGAGTGAGAAACACATGTACAGCACAAAATCGGTGACCAAGCATGATTTGGGTTGATATTGTGGTCTGTCTAATGCAGTATCTTATGATATACTTCAAAATCTACAATCGGGTTTGAAAGCACAAGATGACACGAAACGTGTCGTTGTCAGAACTGATCGAGTGATAAACGTCTATCACTAGGAACGCACTCCGGCGGATCAGCTAGCATAGCACAAGCGTGGTTTGAAATCGTCCAGGAGTTTGTGAACAGAGCAAGGGTAGAGGGATTTGGAGGGAAAAAACACATTGACTTACCATCTCTTTACTGAATACCAATATGTTTCGTGCGGCCAGATCCCGATGTACCAGTCCAATTTCTTCCAGATAACCCATCCCACGGGCAATTTGTACAGCGAATCGATGTAGTGTGGTCACGGGAAAACTGGGTCGTAGCTCAGGCTCACGTAGACATTCCAAAAGTGAACGCAGCGGAGCAAGCTCAGTAACCTATAACGACAAACACAGGAAAGGTGATGTTCAAGGGCGAACGTTGCGCTATGTGTATGGGTGACTTGTTACCACCGAAACAAACTAGTAATCTACATGTGAACAAAAACCTCTTAGCTAACTCGGACACAGACTTATCAAGGTTTCTAGTTGACTGGTGTCCCGATGTTTCACATTGAATATTTGGCCCTTACAGCCTGAAAAGGTTTCAAATGAAGTTGGAACCGATAGATAACAGCCATAGAATTCTCAGCGCTGAGTTCTTTAAACTTGGAGACGAAATTTAAGCACACGATCTTTTCTAATTTAGGGCTCGTCAATAGTCTTTCCTCACGCTTTCGGGGCTACAAACATGTTCTCCTAAATGGTAACCTCAAATGTGTGACTGTGTACAATTTTACTTGCCGCATTCCTCTTCATCCTGGATTCTTTCCCCGTTCGAAATTCTAATTCCTAGAACACCAAACTTTTTTTCCCTTACAACAGCGCTTTCAAGACAGACTTGGTTGGTCGCATTGTTTGGGAGCTTAGTTATGCGTGTGATTAATTCGCCAACAGCGTCATGTTTAATGAGGATAACTGTTTGTGTTAGAATTGTGAAAAGTTCAGTAGCCTCGGTAGGATTCGAACCCACGTATAGCCACCGCCTACGCTTTTGTACAGCACACGCTCTACCAGCTGAGCTACGAGGCCACACCGACAGTACTGATCTTTTCACATTTGAATTACCCATCCAACTGAACTTTTCACAATCCTAACATAAGACTTCAATCTACCAAACAACCATTTCCACAGATGACTGTTTGCATATCAATCGCAATGAACCTGTGCACAAGCCATGACACGTTTCCAACTATTATCGCTACACACCACCGCACAGATCTGAATACCGTTATCCCTTATCTAGCTTATGTTGTAATCAAAACGAACATTCAATATTACGAATTTTGAGGAATCATCTTTTTCGTTAGTATCAGCTACACTGTATGGACACTTTTGTAATTGCTATCTTCTGTAAAAATTTTCTCCGCTATATGCATTGAAAGTATCCGAACTTCATCCTATGAATGCACAACACCTAAGCTGACTGGAAGACTCAAAACTGCGCAACTGCATATCTATTTGACTGGACCTAGTAAATTAGGATTTAATCACATAAACACAATAACACAGTATATCATAATGCTACTCCACACAATAACTTATTTCTCATTTTAACAGTTATATTCAGTCGAGCAACATTCGTTTCGTGGAGCAAGAGAAGAAAATGACTTGTGACCCCAACAGTAAAACCAGAGCTATTGCGTTAGAAATTAAAAAAAGAAAACGGTTGTCGATCCCATGTCCCATCCTGGTGTAAACGACATTGCCCAATTCAAACAGAAATATAAACTTGTATTCACAATCTAGCGTATAGGGCAAACAAACAGAAGAACGAACTTCTGCCTGGTTACGTTTATTACACGTCTGATTGTGATGATCAGATGGGCTTAAAGCTATAGCAAACGGTCTAGGGACCTGGAGTATCAAACTATATAAGCCCCAACAGGGCAGGCAGGGGATTAGGTCGGTGTTCAAGCGATTCAAGTCGTTGTCACTAGCACGCTTTGAACCATGGGGTTCGAGGTACGAACCTGACTACCACAACCCAACTTTGATGGAAAGCAGGTTTACTGACGTCCAGTTTTCTACCACTATGCTAATGGAATCTTACGTGGTTTATCATACCAAGTCCCGGAGTTTAGGTTGCTAGTTCCCATAACTGAAGGGTGACTATGGGGTAAACCTGTTCTGTTGTTCATCACAGATTAGTGTGTAACAGAAAATTCAGAAGACAGCAAGGCGAGGATCATCATGGCCGATAACACTTAACGGTTGAACGACAGGCATTATTAGCTAATTTGGAGGCTGTAAAAAATTCATAGTGGAATACGCTCAGTTGGGCGTTAGATGAAATGGAGAAAAAAACTGAACCCACTGAAAAGCGGCACGGAACATTTTCCCGACCAAACTGGCTGCATATAGCTAGGAGGAGTTTAAGAATATATGAAGACAAAGCACTATCAGACAAGGCGCAAGAAAGCCTGGTTGAGAAATGTCGGATGAGTGTACAACAATAGAGTGAATCTAGCATAGGAATAAAGCAGTGTCTATTAGATGATTTAGAAAGGTGTGAGGCCCTAACATATTTTGCACAAAGAGGGTTCTATTAACAGGAATAATTGCTATGCTAGTTCTTCCTCTGATTTTTTTGAATGCATGGACATTGCCATGTATTTTCTACAAAAGTAATGACCTGCGTATGGTCGGAGGTGGATATCTTGGGTTGTAGCTAGTCACTCTTTCTTTGTACCTCGCAACATTTCAAGTATGCTGATGATATCGCCATGATATTGCATCTAACTGGCCGTATACAACACAAACTTATCCCACCTTGTTACATATTCCACTTCATCCGGTTTTAATCTTAATCCCGAAAAATGCCTTGAATGTATTTTTACTTTAAACAGTTCCCCTTCTCCCTTCGACAACGTCCAGATTCAGGAAAAGCCGATGAGTAGGGTCAGCCATGTGAAGTACTTAGGTGTCACACTTGGAAGTAACCTTCCCTGGTCTTCACATACTCAAACGATTGCCCGCAAGTTGAAAGTTCTCTCTTTTCAGATAAGAAGACTGTACCACTTCTGTTCTGGATTGTCGGTGATAGACGCTTTTGTTCAACAATGTGTTCTCCCTATACTTCTTTAACGCTCCCCTGTAATTTTCCCAGGTTTGCTGAAGGCCGATTGCAAGTTGCTAAGGCGAGGCCTCTCAATGATCAGACGTGTTTCCTCAGTGCCGTTATCTGTTCTGATTGACAACATGTGTAATGCTCATATTGATGCATGCTTGAAGTTGGCAGGCAATATTCTACCTGATTGCACCTATCCCTTACACATTGACCTGCGTGCATGCAAATCCCATCCCTCCACTCAAGCCAAATACAAACTCACCCCAACTTGCGTACAGAAACTCTTTGGTACCCTAACTTGCCCGGGAAGTGTTCTTTCACAGCTTTATGATGCACTTTGTAGTTCATTCGTATTTTTGTACGTTTGACGTCCCACTTTTCTTACCAGTATTGTGACGATGGTCTGAAAGCTTGTATATAACACGCTGAAGCTCCAATGCAATACAATACAATACCAATGCTCTCGTACGATCAAGCGTCTCGAATAGCCTCTGCCGAAGATCCCCTACTCATTGCCTTCCCGTGGCGGAAGTGTTCTACCACCGCAGTGAGGGGACGAAAAGCCAACAGCCGGGATCATAACCGAGTCGGTGAACCACTGGTAGTNGAAGAGGCGTACGAACCACACACCTTGGTGATTGTGGTAGTGGTCACCGGTTCAATCGGGCATTGAAGTGCGCTGGGCACCTTGGACGTTTGACCCCATTCGAAGGGAGTATGATCCGATGAACTGAACACCGACCTCAAAAAGATTGCGATTTTCACACACGATCCCGCTGCCTTGAGTGTCAGGCTTGGGGTAGCCGAAGGCTTTGGTTGTGAATTCTCCAGGAAAATGCATCTGCTTTGGCCTGAGTAACGTGGCAGTATTCCCCCCCCCACATGCAAATCATGGAGATTTTTTACTTTATAAAGATTCAGTTTATAAAGATTATTGTATCGTGATTTGTTTGGCACACAGTCTGGCCTCAGACGTGTATGAAGTATAAATATATAAAAAGCAATGATTACGAAGCAAATGGAAACGGTGCGGTAAACAGCCATTCAATGATGAATGATAAAGGGACATGATATGGGATTAATCAAAGTGTATCATAGTATTTGACAAACAGCAGACGCAAAAACGCACGACTACTGTCTACCAGGCCCCTCTAATTTCAGCCGGGTCTATAATTAGGTTTATTAGCGCAGAAGCATTGTGCTTCATCAAACGACAACAAACACTGAGACTGCGACATGAATGCAAGTCCGTATACATAGGTCGGGAACGAAAGATGGGTTGGAGAGCGCAAGGTGCTGAGTCCAAATCAGACAATAACAAAAGTGGCAAAAACAAAAATAACGGAACTAGTTCGAGTCGGAGAGCATGCGGAGGTGCGAAGAACTTACAATTTTCCACGAATCCGGTTCCATACAAACACCATACAGATGTACAATATCGGGATGATTGATTCGGTGCATCACAGCGATCTCATTGAGAAATTCCGACGGATTTTCAATCAGACCGTGTGAATCGAGGATTTTCACGGCCACTTGGATGACACCACCAGAATCTGGACGCCATACGCCCTGAGCACGATGAGGACAAAGAGACAGAGAAGAGATGACAAATAATACAAACAAATGGGCGAGTTTTTCTATGGTTAAAATATCAGTCAACTATGTTGAGGTAGAATCTCCGAGAAAGTGAAACGCATAAATAATTGAAATACACTTTCTTTTAAAATGGAAATGAGATCGATCGCCAAAATCATACCGAGTATCGAAAAACTGTATTCGTCTAAGGTGTTTTGTTCGGATGAAAAAGGGAATATACAGTCACGAAATAAAAATAGAGTTACCATCCTGAGTGATTACGGGGAGGTAATGAATGAATAAATTATTTTTCAGTATTTGTGCAAAGCATTGTGCTGTATGCGAATCCCACGAGTTAAAGAATAGAGCCATGGCACTCACCCTGATGCTCTTTTACTTGTTTGTACAAGATTTTAAATCTTATCCCCGACGATAACTGTCAAGTGTAACTGGTATCTGGTGATTTGAAAGTCAGAACTACCTTATTTACCGAGGCTGAGTAAACGCGACTAGTAATCATTAGACCGCGGTATCAGACTGTAAAATCTTGATTGAACAAGCCGGGAGAATAACCGGAGAGTAATGAAATAAGACGGGAGAACAAACTGGTACACAAAAGTAAAAACGGTTTTTTCGGAAGTACGAAACTGTCAGAGTTTTCGGATTTTGAGTGAAAGACGTAGCACCTTACCAACGCCATTAAGGATGTGAGTTGAACTACGAAGATTTGTCTGTGGTAACTCCAAGGTGTAGCAGAGTGGACTCTGGGTAAAAGAACTTTCACATTATACAATTTTTTTTCGATTAGGTAAGTAAACGAACCGCATCTAAGCGAAGCGATGCACTGGTATTCATACACAAGCTTGCCCAAACAGAAGCGAGTAAAATTTAGGCGATTTGGGATACCTTCGGGTATGGGATAACCTGACCGAAGAAGGTTAGCTGTGAATACGTTGTGACTTACCGCAACAAATAAGCAGTCGCGAACAAACAGCGGCGGCACTACCAGGGTGTGGTGGGTTTCAGGCTGGTCATCTGGCTCCTGTTTAAAAGCCGCATAAGCCCAGTGACGGCGTCGTGATAAAGGTCGACGGGACTGGCCTTTTAAAACTAAAGTCATTGACCCCCTCACTTCTGAGGTGAGGGATTACTTCCTGCTACCTTGCAATTCACACTTGGTTGTGCAAAGGCTAGAGGCGCACCCTCAAAATAAAAAACGCCGAGTGACACTGGGGACGTCTCTCGTACAAAACTCCCAAGGAACTCCATGATCGTCTGGAGCCGGCTTATCCTTTCCAAGGAGCCAGCCGCAGTCAAGTATCTATCAAGCACACCAGAAAACCAGTATCTGTGGGAAAACAGAAACCCCCACAGATATACGCATGCACATATTTCGAATGCATTCTGCCACAAATCTCGGGCTGGCAATACATCAACCTAACTAATTTTAGTGATGGAGATTATTATCATTAGGGACAGAGCAGACTGAGCGTGACTGCTAGGGTACGAGTGATATCAGAGTTGACTTGATCGAGTAGTCCCGCGATCAACTGGTCTGAAAAGTGTGCGCTCAATCAACGCGAACTAAACACAGTCCGCGTGACGGATGGATTACCAATCGTTGTAGCCGAATCTATTTTTTTTCATCTACTTCATTTTAATACAAAACGTAGTGAGATTAGCGACCTTATTCGTTTATCACATGATACAGATGAAATAGTCCACGTCGGGCGAACGACGCTGGTTTGCCTTTTTTGGAGTTGGTGGGGTACTACCGTATCAGTTTAAAATACGTTGGTAGTAGATAGTTCCACTTTGAAGTTGTAATTAGTTCTTTCCTGTAGAGTGATTTGGATTGTTTAGAATACCGACTTAAAAGTGTTTGGAAACATTGCAGCTTCGGTAGTTAGATTTCAATTTTTAGTCTATGCAACCAGCACCTTGTATTTACGTGTAATGATTTCGGTTTATGTTCATTGAATACCTATTTGTTCGAACAATGATGAAGGAAGTAGACGGCTAGGAGCCAACTCCCGAAAAATAGTCATGCGAACAGACTTTTCCAGAACTGATTACCTTTCACACTGAATTCCTCCCTCCCCCACTCGCAAGTGTGAACACGACCATTGGGTCGTATGCCAGGTATTTTCTGTGAATCTACCAGGTGCCAACATTTTGTGACAATTCCGCCAGGTGTCAATGGTCAGAATCAGGGTTATTCATACTAACTTATGGCAGCTTGGCCCAGGCCTAGACCGCTGAGTTTCATCTGACTATTTTCAGAAACACCCCAGCTGGGAACGTACACTGAGGACAGAGACAACTAAACCCATCAACGGTCGATCGCTGGAATCGGCAATACGCAGTGTTGGAAGCTACAAACACCCGCCAACAACACAACAATCTGGACGCTCGATTGGATGGAAGCCACATTTCGTCCTGTGCATACTGAACCGAACTGAACTGCCTACACACTGAGAGGAAATGCCACTTCGTCCTGTCATGGAAAAAGCTCGTAAACCCTGTTGTTACAATGCGGAATCCCGCGTGTATTGTGGATTATCGTGCGAGTTAATTCGTTTGAGTCGGTCATTGACATCGGCAGTGGTAACTACTGCATAATGTACAATCATCGTTCCATTTCGTGATTGGCAAAGCTGCTGGGCCCAAGTGATACAATTTAACTTTTCGCAAGAGTTCGTAAATCGTGATCGGACGATCAAAGAGAAAAACGTGCCTGTCTCTTAATGATGACGGTTATTAATTTGCACAGGAATGGAGTTCCGTGAAGCGAATTTCAGCCTTATTCAGCGTTCGTGAAAAACAGTTGAGCATCACACCTAGTTAGGGATAAGTAACTTCGAATGCAAGGTAGATATGGAGATATTGGTTTAGGAAATTGACAATACTGAAGAAGATACGGATGAGTATGAAAAGAATACAGTGAGGAATGCGACCCGTGCCCTAAATAAGAAACATTGAAAATAAGCCAACTGCATAGTAGAGACAACACGATAAACGACTAACAACTAATTTATTTATGATACTATACATTCATATAGAAAGATTGTTCAACGTATTTTCCAATATCAATTATCTCATAAGAACCAATTTGAGAGCCGGAAACCTGTGTTCAACTATGCTTTGTTCTGTTTTCCAAACATCCCCTCCAAAGAAAGAATAGGTGAAAGGAGTGAACAAACTAAGTTAGCTTCTACGATGCTCTCCCTAGAAGTGTTTGTGGGGGGAAGGAACACTATAATAATAACGAATATATATATATATATATGTGTGTGTGTGTGTGTGTGTGTGTGTGTGTGATGCTCTGAACTGGAGACTTAGACCGGCATGTGCACTGTTGCATCGGAGAACAACGGTCACGTCTTACACCTACCACACACACGAAGACAAGTACAGTTGAGTCACTCGAACTCTGAGATCGAATGCCCGTATGATGTTCCCGTTTTAGGTTGAGTCAAGTGACACATACACCGAAAACGATGAAGCAGACAAATAGCACAAGTCATCAATCAGTTGAGTTTACCGTTGTTTGAGATGGTGAGTCAAGTGACTGGAAATGAGGACAGTGATCGCCATGACCACGACAACGCACCGAAGTTACCGCCAAAATGGAATTAACTGACTAAAGAAAGNACACCACATCATGGAGTTGAGAGTCAGAAGAAGTACGCTACAGCACAGCCGTATGAGTGTGGTAACTGATTGCAGGTCTAGTAGAATACGGAAGGGTAACGTGACGATGCAAAATGGGTCACAAAACACCGTGCCGGGTGTAAGTTGTTGGCAAATTGCATGTTTAATGTTCAATGTTCTTCAATTAGAGGCAGAGAGTAATTTCCCGTATGAGCCTCATCACCACAGACTCGA
>UZAN01043789.1:7349-18024 GCA_900618425.1 Echinostoma caproni
CCTTAGACAGGCGGTTGGTTTGTGGGCAACTTTGATCCCATTTGATCTGGGCAGTCTTGCTGTCATTTCCGAAACCTTCTTGATGTATGACAGGGTCGTTCTTGTTCCCGATTCTCCATCTGTTGTTTCTTTCTTTCTTTGAGTCAAAGTTCTTTTGATTAAGTTGTGGTTGTAGCCACTGCTAGCAAATACTCTGAGAACAAAGGACGAGAATAGTCTGTGGAGAAGACCACATATATAAACGAACGAGTCAAGCACAACACTGCTACTTCACAAGCATTGCTGATGTCACCTCTGCTGGTGATGAAACGTTTGCAAACAAATTGCCAAACTCGGCGAACAGGCGAAGTGGAATTCAGTTCTCCCGAGAGCTACGAGAATCGACTTCAACACTATGATCGAACAATATAATGTGAACATTCCCAGCTTTCCAACATTTCAAAATTTACTTCGTTCCTGCATATGTGTTGCTAACGATGGATAAGATGTGCAAAGTGATTTCTTAGAGGAAAATGATTAGGCAATGATTAGAAAAACGATTACGGCTGTTTCCAACCGAGTCATAACGATAGAAGTGGGATATGCCCGCATCAGGCTCACAAAGATGAGTTGTATTATATCGTGCATAAAAAGTATGAAAGGGTCCGATCAACTGCCCGGTGGGTGATTTGTATGTCTGCGTTTTGCCTGGAAGGTCTGGAGTTCGATCCCCAGTTGGATCGATGGAGTCGTGCTGATGACCAGACCCAATCCAGAAGAAAACAGCTGTTCCGCTCACACCTAAGGTAAATAACGAATTCGTAAGAAATAAAGCGCAATGCATCAAACACATTTGCGGTCGTCTTGTATTCAACTTGTTTCCTGAAACAATCTGAGAACAAAATTTCAGGAAACATATGGGAGCCTCTTCGACTGAATCACGCGGCCTCTCAAAAAGCTGGTCATTTAGCCAGTGGATTGAACTGCGGAGTCCATAGAATCCAAGTTTGAAGTCCTTGCCACTTGTCGGTTCTGCGCATCAGGTAATCTTCTGTCTAGTCATTCTTATACTTGAACTCCCAATGTGAATTATTATCATCGGAAGTTCAAGTATAAGAATGACCAGACAAAAGATTACAGGATACGCGGTAAGGCCCGCGAAATTGGTTTTGTGCTTCTGAGAAATTCCGTCCAGTCCTTCATATACTAGTCATTATTGATAGTTATATAAAGTTCCTACTCCCCCCCCCCGTTCGATCCCTCACTCACGGTACACATTTTGAAGCACTGTGTCTCAGATGTCGCAGATCCAGGTCATGAAATGTTGAGAAGCATTGTTCGGATTAGACGACCGGATACGCTAAAATTAGGTTCGTAACCAGGTTACTCTATTTTGTTTTGTGCCGAGCAGATAAGCCCAGATATAAAACTGTATTTAGAAATTATGTTTTGGCATTCAAATTTACCCCATTGAGGTTGTTGTGACGCTAACAGAGTCCAGATCCTTTGATTCCCATCTGACCGATAAAAGTGTCATATCATCCATCAGTGTAGGAATCTGCACATTCAATCTGTACAGGATCCATGTTTGATGTGCACGTCACGTATCATAACAAGTCCCTTTTTCGTTTGAACACTGTTTCAATTTGTGGATACTGAATAGGTCCGATGGACAATGTGGCACAAGGATGGTGCAACAAGAATAACCATCATTGAACGAGTCAGGCAGTTCCTATCACTATCATCCCAGACAGGGATAGGTAGCGTATGTGGACATTGATATACTATTGACATTGGCTGGTCTCTCGAGATTTGAGTTACGGGTCTCCTTAAAATTGAGTTATATGATGCAGACTTTATTTGCAGTTGCGACAACACACACATACAACATTTGACTTATCATTCAACCAGTACAGACCGAGAAAATCTGAGCTATATGGTTGTCAATCCCCTCATATTGATCAGACGCGTAGTTAACCAACCCATATCATTCATTAAAAGTGATGTTGCGCAATAGTGTTTGTTTCAAGTTAATTGACTGCTAGCGAAGCAATATTGATCATGCTAAGCATTTGCATTTAAGACTACAAACGAAATGATGATCACCGGAGAGCGATATGATAACCAATGGAAAGCGTGCGTTATCAATCAACCAAATCAATTGCGGTATATCTAGGGTTACCATAAATGGAATGAGACGAATGCTGGTTGTCTATCTGCTATTGAAACCATAGTCTTGCGTTGTTCATAATATCTAATTTATTTTTTTTCTCAATATAAAGCAACTGCCCTGATTTAGTGGTCTGCTTCCTGCGTTTCTAGGTCAGTGAATTTCCATAGCTGATCATGAATGTAATTGCGGAAATCAAAACCATAGAATATTTATGTTATTCTTTTAGAATGCCGTACAATTTCCTGTGAAGCTAAAAACATTGGACAATTCGGGTAGTTCAATTTGTACATTGTTGCGGTTCTAATCTAACCTTTAATTGATTCATGTCGCATTACACGAATTTATTGAGGTAACCGGACGAGCAATGCTGCTTTTAGGTATACGGTTTGAGGTATTCGACCTCCATAGATTACGCTGGTTGAGATATGTGCTACGCATGTCACCAGGTGGGTTGTCACGGCGAGCGATGTTTGCCTAGACAGGTGGCGGTTGGAAAAGGGTCAAGGGTGGTCAAACTAAGACCTGGTTTGAGGATATGAAAGCCCTAACCAGGACGTTGGGTTTCATAGATCCCGTTAAGCTCCTTGGTTGGGGATCCCGAGATCATAGTCACCGGTGGTTACAGACATTGAACGATATGGCTGGGTGTCGCAAACAGTGGAGCTCATCCATCTACTCATTATTCTTGCAACCCCGGTCTAAATAAGTTCTCTATCCTCGCTTGAATTTTCTCTCAACATTCCAATCACCATTATGCTCATTTATCCCAATGAGGGCCCAAAAGACAGCAATCAAAACCCGCCCACGATAGTGTGTTGTTAATGGCTGTAAAAACTGGAAGTGAAAGTGAAATTAAACTGCCAAAGACAATCGTAGAAAAGATGGTGCACAATCGAAGTGGTGATCATTCCCAGATTAAAACCGGTCAGTTTTCCTAAGGAAGCTGTCCGTGGATGACGCAGTTGTATTGCCTTGTCTACGTAACACATTGTTCAATAACTGACTGATTCATTCCTACTCACAGACTAATACATGAACCCAATCTCAGTGAGTCTATTCAAACCTTTTGAAACAAACTAAGACGGGATCTACGCTCAAAACTTTCACGTGACCGAGTGGAACACTTTTTCGCGTACGCGTCATCGCTTGCCTTTTGTTACACCATTCATTCTCATCCAATTTTCTCGCTGCCGCATACGAATCGTCTACCAAGCTCGCTGACGTTCACGCTATAAAAATACAAATGAACACAATACTCCAACTGATATTTTATTTCGAAGCACTATCCAATTCGAGGATAATGATGACATTTACCGGAATGATTCAAATCTTTGTATCCCTGCCGTATTCGAGCTGTAAGCACTCAGTAGAAGAATTACGGCATTGTACAGCAATATTCGTAATGCTTCTGCTACACACACATGCAATGGTGCTCCTTGTTTCATCTTCCGATTGCTCACTTGTCCGACTTGGATAACATCGACCTAATGGAACTGAGTGCATGGAAATGACAGGGAGACACCAAAATTGCATATTAGTAATTGCACAGTGTTCCAAAAAGGCGAAACTATCTACCTTCCCGTTTATTCTTAATTAAGGCTGATGATCGTCCTATCTGTTTTCATAGCAATTGACACGGACTGTTCCTCATCAGTCTGAAGCGCTTCAAATGAGTTCTCACAACTGATTCAAAGACTCCGAACTTTGCGTGAAGGTTTTCAAATGTTTTGAATGCATTTTTACACACCCTGTTGGTGCTTTTACTTCCGCTACGTTCTCTCCAATCAATCACGGCGCGTGAAAACATAATTCTCGAGTCTGGGTTATTGCGCGGTTGGATTGAACCCCCAGATAGTCTGGCAGGTCTTTGAACCAAGATCGATCACAGTTCTTTTCTAAACATATCCTAATCGAAAACAGAAATATAAGGAAACAGTTTTCAGTTTTAAGTTCACCGACCCAACAAGAATATACTCAATTTGTATACCAATCCTCGAGTACTTTTTGTTCTCGTTCATTCGGCCACCGGCAAATCAATACTAACTCATAGATACCAAGTTTCTTCAACCTTCTGAAAAAATCCGCCCCAAGCTAATTTTCAGTATGTTCTCCAAAAGAACACTTACCGGAAAATAAAACCTGATGACAGTGGCAGCATCGAACAGTGAGCGCCTCATGATGCGTCTTCTCCTGCCCAAGAGGTCTTTGAAATACGTACCGGAAGTTGGATTAAACACTAGAAGCTGGCAAACGAGCAAAACCGTTCTGTCGGATACATCTTCAATACTGTTCCGTTTTAGCAAGAAGCACATCGATTTGGCACAGTGACCAATCATTTGCGACCTGGAATGTGTGGAACTGAACTACCGTGGGGCAAATGAATTCATTCATTGTAGTCGATATCCGATTTTATCATGAAGTAGTGTGTGTGTGGTCTCATCTACACCGATGGCAATGAATGTTTCTCGGTCCAGGTCTTGGAACAATGAACTAACAAATCAAACATGCGATCGATAATGAACGACTGCTCATAATTGTTTGAAAGAGAAAAAGCTCTGTCCAGAATCGATTGCCGAATGAAAGTGAGTGAGTTGGTATCCAAAGGTAAGGTGAACATAAATCAGCATGAAAATATTGTCCAGTTTAATTGTTGCGAAACCTCGAACTGGGTGATAAGAGAGTTCATGAAATAAAACTGTCGATAGTTGCGTGGCGATTGGACTGCAAGAATGGCACCCGGATAAAATTACATGTTTGTAAAGGGCATAATCTCTTCTTACTATTGAGTGATTACATAAAGCCGAGGATTCCACAAGAAATGATATTTTAACTGCAATAGTGTTAGGAGCTCAAGATTCATTTGAAGGGCATTGGAAGAACAAAACAAATGTGTTTCAATGAATAGATATATTCATGGAATGAATTCACTACTTCGACTGAAAATAAACATATCAACCTTTATTTATCATTTCAAGCTGTCCTCTGAAATATAATCTGCATTATATTTCTAAAAATACTGATGCAATAAAATGAGGTTTTTTGTTAGGAACTTGGTTCTTGAGCAAATGCATGAAAACACGCGTCTCATACGGAACGGGCATCATGTCTCGACCTGATAAGTACTTTGGAAGCGAAAGTGACCAAAGGTTTCGTTAATTCGCTCAATTTCTGTACGTAACGAATAACGTATCAGTTCGTTTTGTTTATTATAACATTATTACACATCATTTTGTGTGATAAACAGCAGACGAGGCGAACTCCATAGTCACGAGGACTTTCTGTTCAGTGATGAAAACCGGTACCCTAAGCCCCGGGACTTGGGGTAGCAAACCATATAAGGTCTGTCGTGGTATTAAACCGAACGACAAAACCTGCCCCTTCTTCAAAAGTTGGCTGGCGGTGGTGGGGCTCGAACTTTGAACCATGAGACCTATAAGGCACGCCGGTGACAGCGAATAAACCACTTCACTGCCACTACCCACAGAAATTATGAGATAATATTATGTTATGATCTCAGTGAAAAAGAATAATCAATACGTCCAGTAACACCGTACAATTTTGAAAAAACGTGTCTAACAGACGTACATCAATGGGGTTAGTATGGTGCAAAATAAGAGCGATAGTTCTTTGGCTACACCGGTTTACTTTGGTTTTGTATCAATTTCTGCAAGATGCATACAATCGATGTTTGACTAGGTGGCTGCTACAATCAAGTATCGACATGGGACGCGAAATCCTAGTTGGGCAAGGGCATCGGACTGACGTGGTACGTTCTCTTCTTCAAAAAACAATTATCACTGTGGGATAACCAGCAAAGGGCTATTAAAAATGACGGAAAACCATCATGAAAAACAACATAAAACGGCGTTAGAAATCACTTTGAAGCTCGTCAACTTCCAGTGGTGGTTTGACTGACAGCCTTGGAGCACATTGTCCCTGGCCCTTGTTGCATCATCGATCCCCAAGAAGACGAGGACAACTAGCATACAATTTATGGCATATTTCGACAGCCCGCGTTACATTATTTCAACTGCAGTATGGCCAAACGGGTCATTTTGATTGTTCAGTAGTTGAAGGTACTTCTGTTCTGGTATCACAGAGATGGAATATAGTCTGCAAGTCAAAAACAAAGTGGATGTGAATCTGGTCAAAAATGATGCGTTTATTGATCAAGTATGATCGATTAGCGTCCTATTGCAGCCTCTAGAGGTGTAGCTCATTCAGCTTGTTGCATCATCATCCGATGGATGTAAACAATGGCTCAAGTGTTGATCGTGTATGATCGATTGGTAGCACCGACATGTATTTTCAGGGAGACGGGATCGAACACGCACACACTCACAGAGACGCGACCGCGTACTAGCAAGATATATTAGGGTGATTGGTGTGTATGTGTGTGTGTGTGACCGAGGCACGTCCCTTGTGCTTCAACCGGAGGTTGCGAAATCTGTGCTGTATGGTGGCTTTAAAAGCGCATGAACCTGACAGCTATTATGAGGTCAATTAAAATGATACCTGGACATCTTGAAATTATGTTCAGGAATAGCAAAAGTTATAGGACTTTTACGGGCATCGATTGCCAACACTATCCCACAACTAATTATGCATTTAAGACGTCGAATTGAGATAATTTGGCACGGAAACCGTATAAGCTTATGTTATTTCTCCTCGTTATTTTTTGGGTCTTCTAGTCAGTTTTGATGCAAATTACTTACCTGTGTCCACTGTCACAGTGAAAATAGTGTCTTCACGCCAGGATTTGAACTAGGACGCTTCAATCTGACATCATAGTAACGTGTATCTGTACTCCGTATGTGCCGAAAATTTTTCATCATCAGTAGGAATTGGGTTGGGAAAAAATATAAGGCAGAACCGGCAAAAATCAAGTAGACCGAATATCATACTGTACAGAATACACGATCAGTTGAAAGCTGACTGGATTACACGCTCACACATGACAGTGGAAGTCTAAACTGTTGTTTGGTAGATTGAAGTCTTATGTTGAAATTGTGAAAAGTTCACTAGCCTCGGTCGGGTTTTAACAATTAACCTAGCCCTAGAAGTTCATTCGGTTGACTCTGGTTAATTCTAAGGAAAACCTGTCGTGGTAGTCAGCCTCCATGCCGCCTGGTGGATGCCATATGCCTGTGTGTAAGTTGAATGGGTGATTGGAATGTAAAAGGTCAGTGCTTTCGGTGTGGCCTCCTCGCTTAGCTGGTAGAGCGTGCCCTGTACAAAAGTGTAAGCGGAGTCCGTGCGTGGGTTCGAATCCTACCGAGGTTACTAAACGTGCCACAATTTCAACAGTCCAAGTTACCTGATTCGCAATTTGACCTGATTTAAATGATTTAGAAGTATTTTTTCTATTTTATGAAGACTGAAAATTGATTAATTTGGAGTGGTTAACAGTACTAAATCGGCTCAAAGCTCACGTGTCTATATCTCAGCACTGCCGTGCGCTTTTTGTATCCACAGTTACCCAGCCGACGGATTGGCAATTTGCTTGACCCAAGAATATGAGTAGCTAATTTTGTGTTTCAAAAATGATTGTGCTATTATCGAGGTTTTTATTTGAGAATGATTGTTAATTTTGTTCTCTGAATGATTCAGAACTGACAATCACACTTATTGCGGTCAAATGACATTGGATAATTTATTAAAACTTGTACAGAAAGGGAGACACAAAGAGCGTGCTTGAAACTCATTTCGGCGTTAGGTCCGGGAAAAAAACAAGGTGTAAGCATCATGTATAAATAACTACGAAACTGGGACATAAACCATGGAAGTCTTTGTGATGACCGACATAAAGAGCACTGGACAGCTGTTTCTTTCTGTTTGGGACTCGTAATGTTTTGTGTCCCTGTAAGGACTCAAACCACAAACCTTCGGGTTGAGACTTCAAAATGTCACCCCTGAGCTACACGGTCAACCAACCATCAATAGTGCCAGTTGCCAGTGATTAATCGAATCCAAACATAATATACATAGTATATACATAGTATTGTATATGTATATATATATACATAATCTTAATCATCAATATTATATTTTCGTATGCCATTCACCTCCTGATCTTGATGATGGATACCAGATATTTCGAGTTTGTACCTTTTCAACATTTTGTACACGAAAGCTTGTAATTTTAGGTTTGACACTGGGAAACTTGGATTGAGCTTACCCACCCAGGTTTTACCTTCTGTAAATATTCATTTTCTGAAGCAGTTTATGTTTTTGTTATTTATGTTCCCCCAGATAAGACTTCTTGTTGTCCGGATCTGGCTGCGACAACAAGTAAAAAAAGTAGCGGTGGAGTATTCAGCCACGACAAACATACGAAGCAAGCAAGATAGAGAAGTGCATTTCCGACCGGTCGGGAACCAATAGTCAGTGAAAAGGAAGTCACTTTGACGTTAAATTGCTCGTTGATACACAACATTGTGACATACGAAGTGATTTCATTTTCACAAGGCACAATTTGATTTATTCATTCTGATGGATGGATGTTCAGCTCCTTGCACACACCAGAATCATTGATCATCGCATACGGTCACACAGAAAAAACGTAGGATATGTTGTCGTGAAATCCAAGCGGAAGGTGGTATAAAAATGTGAAAATGGATATAATCTACCTGGGATTTAAAGAAAAATGCCAATAGGGAATGCCGCTTGTGCATGAAATGATTTCAAGAGACCGACGTAGAGTTGGATTGTCTTTAACTCTAAGATCGGCAAGTAGAACTGAGAAGCAGTAAGGAAAATGAGTGACAACACAAGAGTTTACAAAACGGGTGAACGAATAAAGTGTGGGACTCATAAAGTTCGTAAGCAGGAAATAATGGGATACCATCGTCAAATCGTTTCAACAGTAGGGTTGAAATTTGAAATCCACGTGATCGTTTGGCAAACAGTACTACTGAGGTACAATTTAATACCATTGGTTTTTGCCGAATAAGTACAGTCTGATAGGGATAAACATCAGACCGCCGGGGATACGAATGAAACTAAGGAATGGTGTTGAAAAGGAAAAATCTGACAGAAAACAGGTGTTGACCAAACTCGTGAAACATCACCCTCATTTTGAAAATCCATTTCAGCTTGCAATATCATAGTGATATTTATAGATGGCTATGAGTAAAGTGTATTTGTTCCTGACTTTATCTCCAACATCTACGTTCTTAGTTCATCTCTGTCACCATTTGAATGTGCGCGACCTTGAGTGTCGCTATAAAACTTGCAGTAGTTCGAAAGGTACAGCTCTAATTCAGAAAATATTTTGAGCAAAGCAGCATGGAAGCTCATTCTTTTTAATAGAGGATTCCTGTCCCATGAGGGTTTCTATTAGGTTGAGCACATGTATTCTAAATTTCTATTCTGTTTTCATTCAGTGCACCGTAAATAAGCAAATTATTAAAAATATTCTAACCTAAATAAATTGATAAATTATCAGGCTACCAACTACTCACGCATTATCTCCAATACTGGAAGAACTGAAAGCATAGTCCAAGAAACAGACAGGTTGATCTTCGAAAGTTGACCTTGAGATGTGCGGCTCGTTGAATAAGCGTCCAATAGTGTCATCATGCAAAAACAGGAACAAATGTGATGAAAATCAGGATGATGCACGAGTGTGGTCAATACCTGGATATGATATGAGTGAAGATAAACGTATGATCCGTCTTATTGATTTTCCGATGTGTTGCATGATTTTCAGAGTCGCCATGATTGGTGTGAACTGCAAGGAATTTAGCGCTCAAGCGTTTGAAGCTTTTGCAATACTTCGCCGAGTTTGATTGACGTATTTGCAATCGAAGTCTCCGGTTGGCCAACGATTGACACAGAGGCACCGGGTTGGTGTGTGAAAATCGCGGTTTACAGTTAACGATTCTATTTCTTGCCTGCTTGAGAAACGTTTTTTAAACATAGGTTGTCAGAAACACCACGTCACCGAATCTGTCTAATAGTGATCGTGACCAAGTTGTTTTCGGAGCCGGGTAATACGCCTCTTTTCGAGAGTAGGGTTTTCCAGCTGCCTGCGACTACCAATATGATCCGAGCTTCGGATATTGTCTTCTTAACTTTACACTTTAGTGAAAACGTCTTCCATATTGCACAGGCAGACGATGTAAAAGACACATTTTCCGAGACTACTTCATGGAAAAGCGTATCACATTTCACAATGGGGACTCGTGGTTTTTACTGATCGGAATGCCGGTGCTTAGTTCAACGCTCACCCGATCTCTTCTGTCCGGATCGCCCTTTCTCCGCATATATAAAGTATACATGACATGGTTATAACCACCATCTCGCACTATTCTAAACCTATCAAATCCGTAAAACAGTGGTCTGAATTGTCCAAGGAAGCCCATTATGTCTGATCTGGGAACTCAGTAGTGATAATGAAAAAGTATCATTAGTTCGAAGTTTGGCCCATAACTTCGGACACCACCACATGGTGATTCCCCTCTTCCATTTTGGATATACGATTTTGGACATTCCATTCCCTACACGGCCACTATGATTTGG
>UZAN01043789.1:19489-30703 GCA_900618425.1 Echinostoma caproni
CACATTGAATTCTATATCGTTCATAAGGGACCACAGATGAGCTGCATTCAACGTTTCTTGGAGTGCCAGTGAGCCCGTTGGTTGCGTTACTGTATTCCAAATTTTGGCGTCATCTGCGAACAGTAATGATTTTGGCCCCAGAGCCTTCGGTAGATCGTTTATGAACATTAGGAAAAGTTGCGGGCCAGGTACAGATCCTTGTGGAACCCTTCGGGTAACGTCCATAGGACTGGAAATTGAATCAGAAGCACGAACCGATACGGTCCGATGTCGGAGAAATGCGCAGAACAATGGTGAAGACAGGCAGTGGATTTCGTTGTCCGCTACGGACCAAATGAAGCGTAAAGTGATAAACTAGACAGCATTTTAAAGCTGTTTTGACCTTGTTGAGTATAATGAGCAATGCACGAATCTGTCGACTTGATTGTGGATCGAACCCGGGAACTCACTTGTAGAGGATAAGCAAACTACCCAATGGACCACCGGGTAGCTGATTAGACCGTATGTCACTTTCCCTCTAAGTAATACACAAATATATATATATTTGTGTATACATTATGTACAAACCGTCTACTGCTCTCATATAAGGATGAAAAATGTTCAGTAACGTAAAACGTTATCATTAAGTACACGTTTCCCCACGCAACTCGAGTTGAAAACTAGAGAACTCACAGAGGGGGTTACTAACTGGCGTACTGAAAACATGACTGCTGGGTGACTGACTGAGTCGCTCCTCTCTGTCTGTACACGCTGCACCAAAAAACAATTTTGTAAGCTGGCGGTGAGCAACACATCGGCTCCCGGGATTTCGACTCGATAAAAAAACCCTATTCAACTAGTGCGAAAAAGTAGATAGAACGCGTTGAGCATTACGAGTACATTTTTCGTGCTCTTTCAAGGTCCGTTTCATGGGTGTGCACCTTAGGGGTTAGGTTATCGATTGCTCACTCAAAAACGTCCAGTTCGAGTTATGGTTGCTGTTGATGTGTCTCCCGGACTGCGCAGTGTTCTCTGCTGGTCAATGCAAACGACATTCTATCGCGTTGAAGTGCACTCAGATTTTGTTTGCTAAATGAATGATTATTTTTGTGAGAGTGTGCCACTGGCACCAAATACGCAAATATTGATTAGGCTAACCCAGTGGTAGACAAAATGCATTAGCAATAACCGCTGTCCAGTGACCTTGCCTTACGCCAGGGATGTCTCTAATTGGGCGATCTTCAGGTTGACCGGTGGATTAGTGTGTATGCTATCAAGAGAATTGTAATTTGAATAAGAAAAGGGTAGATGATTAACTTGCAGAAAACACTAATCCAAGCAGGTATAAAATGAGTACATGCACCCGTGGGATTAACTAAAAGTTTCAGTTTTTTCTTCAATCGATAATGATCACCTATTTTGGTCGTCTAAATAATGACTCAGGTAGTGTTCAATTTCTCTCTTTAAATCGAATCATTCAGTGTATTTTCAATGCACAAATTTTGAAGTGGCCTCAACGAAAGAGAGAAAAAGACCGATCCCTCTTACCAAGCAATCACAAAGTCTGTCTTATTCGGAGTATGTCACTGCAACAAATTGGAAAAATTGCAGACTTTGCACAAATAAAATGTGCTTGGAGCCACAACCGACGAAAAGATTATACTTAGAGAGTTACACAAACGATGTGAAGTACAGTTAGTTACCCAGGAATTTCCCACTCAGCAACCTTTTCGGTCATTTGAATGTCGTGCAAGCAATGCGACCTTGCTTTCTTAAAATGTATTGATTACGATGATTATGTTCGATCGTTTACGATTCTCCCGTCAGCCTGAGCTGTTGCATAAACCCAGGTTCAAGGGAGCCAGCGACACAGTCATCATCTGAACATGCTCTGACATAAACACGATTGCTAACTGTGCCGCCTCTCCTCCCTTACTTAGTAGAACACTCTTGTGCCTTCCTGTTGGAACTCCCCTAAGGCGAGAAAGGAACCGTTTTGAGAGAGAGCTTTTGCATTCCGGTGAAGCATTCCGTAGACCACTGAACCTTTGCGGGACATGAACTGGTTGACTTGATCTTTGAGTGTACCGTCGAGTCATGCACACAGACAGAAGAGAACACACATAGCGACGATATATATATATATATACATATATGTATATAGTGATGGAGATATGCGCACAAAATATTGGGCCGGGGATTTCGGAACTCAAGCTGTCGCGATTGAAATCCTCACAAGGATATGGGACTAGTGCGTACTGTTGTGGAGCTTCAACAATGGGACAACGGTGGTCCGACGATCTTTAGCGGTCATTCCACAAATATGACCGTCACAAATGAAGCGATTGAAAGTTTGAAAACGTGAACGGTGAAATTCCTTCACCGGAAATTAGAAGTCCACCATGGTCACAGTTTCTTCACATCGCGAACGAAAGCGAACTAAATCGGCATTCGCTAAACTATTTTTTTAAATTCACGGACCATATAGGTGCATTCGCCGTAGTAGTAGTGGTTTCATTAATTTTCTGTTCAATCAGCCGGGACTATCGGGGCTTGAGATGCAAGGGCCGGAGGGATTGATAACCGGGCTATTAGTATCAGAAATTCGTGCAGTTTGTTCAAAAATCGCCATGCGTGAATCTATGTCTCAACAGAGAACGATATTCTGTGGACTGTGTGTGAACAAGATTATTCAATCCCCCAAGTGAACAATAAGTAGGGCACGTTTATTGGAACGGATAAAACCTGCGTGCTACCATTATTCTTTACCAGACACATTCAAATAGTATTTGATTACGATGATTTGTAAACGATCAACAAAGCTGTGCGGTGTTGGTACTGTGCAAAGCACCTAATTATCAGCTTTGATCCCATTGATTACTTTGTGTCCATCACTAATACATGATCTTTCCTCTCACCATCAGTAGCTATAAAATAACCACAAATAGCTCAGATATAAGCGTTAGTTGTTGGGACCGCAGATATCTATCGCATGACGAATCAGGTGATGTCATATTCATTCCCTTCGACTTTAAATTCGCCGATGCAGTTGTGGGCTGCAACTTTGAAAAGCAATCACAATTCAACTAGTCTTATCCATCTGATGCCTAAGGAACGTCCGTCGGATCCGGGAAGCTCATTAGGTGGAACCAGCAACAATCGTTCACAGTGTGACACACTAGGGTGTATCTTCACACGGCGAAACCATCCAGGGGCAGTTACCGTCAATGAAAATCTAAAGTGTTTTTGTCGAATGCATGATCTCTAACCGTATCAATTCAATGGGTGAGGGGCTCCCAACACCGTTGGAGTATTCAAAACGGCTTCATTCCATTTAGGAGTAAGAACATTTCATATTCATTTTTCATACTAAGTGTTTATTCAATAAAACACCGTGTATTAGAGAAAGTATCGACGGTGATCGAATGATATCTGTTTCTGATATTGATTCAGATTGAGTGATAGCAAGAGGAAACATCATGTGAATGGTGTGTGTAAAAGCCTGTGACAGCCTTCTTCACACATAATACAATTAAATTATTGACACGTTGACTATAATGTGTTTCAATGAATAGGACTGCAGATTATAACAACGAGCCTAATCAACCTGTGATAATGAGGTAGCTTTAAGACTTCCCGTACATTGTATTGTATTGTATTTTATCGTATTTGTAACTTGTATAAGCATATATGCTTACATTTCAGTTAAAAATGTACACTGTTTGTCACGCAGAATGAAAACAAAAAATAAAAACAAAAGGTAAAGAATGTCGGTGACATACGTTTCATGTACAAAGCATTTGACGTAGTTCATTTGATACCTGTTTCATTTTGGTAAGCAGTTGGGTCCGGTAGGGTACACATGAATTTTTATATATGTTAATGCGAGTGGGTAGCTGTCGAAATGAGAAGTGTGTATATAGGTTATCCTACTCAGAAAAAGATGTGTTTTGACATTCAGTTACGAATAGATAAGCCTTCGTATGCTTTGCTCTCTATATTTACTCCTTTTGTATCGGTTTTACCACAAACTGACAGAATTCTGTTAAAGACACGAAAACTCGCAATCTGCTGTCTGTACATAATGAAAGAATCCAAGTCACATTGATCGATCTCAGTGAGATCTTGATCCATTTCCAAATCAAGCCTCACCATTCCGCCTGTTTACAAAAGAACTGATTTATAACCGCCCAAACACCCAAACATGTGCTTCGAATAAGTTTATCGCTAATCTGCATCTGCTCGGGTAGAGGATCACAGCGAATGCTGATAACTTCATTGCCGTCCCGGTTGTGTGGGTGTGTGTGGGGTGGGGGACCTTAAGGTGGTTCGTGTGGCAACAACGCCAAAGCACCTCATTTTAGTTGTGAATATCAGTTGCAAAAACGTCATGTATCAAAATCAGAGCAATGTGCTGGTTGCCTCGTGCACCTTCGTTTCTGTTCAGATCACATGTGTGAACCGCGTTCAGAGAAGCTTCTCTATTCTGTTGCTGTTTCTCTTCAAATTTGATTCACTATCACTGTCTTTCTATATCGAAACGAGTTCATTGCATCGAAGATGACACCTCGACTGCGGTGGAACCGTTGACGTGCAACATGCCTCGCTTGAACAATAAGTGGGGCCCTCGGTGATTGAACCACATGCTAAATGAAATGTTATCACTGTCACTTCATTTAATAAAAAGATCCATTCAATCATGTGACCTTACATCCAAAATGGCACATCTTATACCCACCTCAATCCACTCCGAGGTAGGGTGCGAGTTTGAATACACAATCCATGGGGAATGTGGGATTTGTCATTTCTCTTCAGTTTTCAATTCATCTAAGATGAGCGAAAACCACGTCTGTGGAACTGCGAACAATGGGAGTGCAGCACGCCCGCACTTAGTGCTTCGAGTCTCATTCACGGGACCTTGAATACGCTGTTGGTCCACATCAGACGTAACACACTATCGAAGTTTGTTGTTGATACAATTAGTCAAATACTATCAAGATGCACGATTTCTTGTTTTCGACGGCGATTGCAAGTGCATTGGTTTTTTTGAATAGAAAAACCAAGAATTAAGTGAAACTTATAAACATAATTCAAGGACGTGATCCGTGATATGGAACTTTCATTTTATCAATGTTCTATTAGGCCTGCTTTATTTTTGAGCACTTTAACCAGCCGTATTCGCATGGAATCCACTAAGTTGACTATCACACAGCATTTTTCAGTTTCGGTCAGTACATGCCTCACTATGATTACCGATGACCACCGTCCAAGTAGTTAACTTATCCTTATTTTCAACAATGCGAACAGTTTTCGATTGCATTGAAATATCAGAACCTGCCCAGTTGTGAGAAAACAATATTTGATGGGAACTAAACGTTTCCCACGACTTACCCCGAGTGAGATGCGGTAGTACCTTGTATCCTCGACAATCATGACTTTTGCGAATGCATTTCAAGAGTGACATTTCGGGAAAGCATCATCACTGTTAACCGATGCACCTGGTATTATGTTTTTGATACTTAAAAGGTTCAAACGTGCGTAAATCAGGCTGTTTATTGGTGACGAGCTTGAAAATTTTAGATCACCAAAGTTTCCTTATGTTTGTAATGTTTATCCGCCTAAAATTTTCGTGTATCAACGGGTATCGGCGGATATAGCCGTAAGTGTATTTGGATGTTTTGCCGTCTTTGCTGATTGATCCAGGGTTTACAATTCTGAACGTGGAGTTATCGAGCACAGATTGTTTTGATTGATCGGTTGAAGATAAGCTGCTCGAGTATGTGCGTATTTAACTCATCTGGAGTCCGAATGAGCTTGAATCATTCATTCATTGTAAGAATTTTCCGAAATTTTGCTGAATTTAGGTGACGAATTGTGTGCAATTAAATAGGAACAAGATCACAGAGGATGTTTTTTATTCGTGTCGGTGATGATACTCGTGGGAAGAACGCTAATTTGATTTGTAATGAGTACCAGTATGTGCCGCGCATTTATTGAGCTCCAATTAAAAAGTCAGTGGACTTGAATAAACACTATATGATTATCAATTTGAAAGCATATGAAATTGCAGTCATCTCACCTTGTGTATCTCACAACTAGCTTCCACTCCAAACCAACCCAAGTCAATTCAAATCAAGAAAAGCTTTAAACACACGATTGCGTGTTACACGGGAGAACTGGATTATGTGGTTTCCTTTTATACTGAATTCTGCCAGGTGAAGATCAAATGAAACGTTAACTGAACAAGGAAACACTAGAAAGCTGTTTCGACTTGGGTCTGATCAGCGGGCTGGTGCTGAGATGTGCAAGGTGCGATGAATGCGATAATCTCGTAAAGACGGTTTGTGCTAGATCACGTAAATGGAAAGCAAAAAACAGTGTAATTAGCTGCCTGGTGCTCGAGTGGGTAGTAGGCTTGCGTTCTACATGTGAGGTTCCGGGTTCGATCCCCCATTTGGGTCGATGGATTCGCTCTGCTGATGAAACCAAACTAGGTCGAAGTAACTGTCTAGTGTTTCCCGGCTTTTCAGTTCACGTTTTATTCGCCTTGTGGACGACGAAATTCACCCTGCGGGCACGTAAATGCACTTGCACTCAGCAAAATCTTAGTCAAAGAAAATACCGAGACATGCTAAAATTTATTTGCTATAAAATGAGAGCTACCTTTACTTTTCCGAATGCATGAAGAAACACATGAAGACAAAATACTGCCAAGTAATTAGTTCTACAAAATCAACCCGAGAAATTTTGCGGTTGTTACTAATGTGTTTAGACAGACTACGGAAGATTAGTTCCCTGCTAAGAGTCAGTTTCGACAATGGGAAAGAAAAAGCAGCTCGTGAAGCATAAAATCACGGGGTAAAAAAGAACTAAAAATGATTCGTTGAAACTGTCATGGAGATGGTGCTACTGAAATGATTTACGGAGAGACACGTTCTGGACACATTCAAGTGTGAATTTGATAGAAATAGGAAGATTGGCCAGGTAGAGAGAAGAATGGAAGAAACAGATGCGAATGATTGCGTCCAGAAATGAGCGCAGTCACTTGTTGTGCAAATAAATCGATCAAACTGGTTATGAGAAGACACATTCAGAGGCGAACAATTGTTTTCATTGATTCATCATCTAGCCTGATTGATTGAGAGGGAGNTAGATCACCACAACACTACAATCAAACCGGGATGCGTCATCTGTGCGATCGATCTTCGGTCACGGTAGTTGAATGGCATGGGCTAATCTCTTTTGTGCACAGAGATTGGTAATCCGAACCGAGGAACTCGCAAGTTGACCGCAAGCATGTTTGCTACCCACTCGATCACTGAACTGCTGATCAGATAGCACTTTTTTCATTTTGCCTATACACAACAATGTCTATGNNNACAACCCATCCTTGTCAGCGTGTTATGGGCATCGAACCTCTCCTATCTCATTGTAGTCTAGGGTTGGAAACATTACGAACCTGGCTGTTTTTCTATGATAGCAATAGATGATTTGATTTGACCATCGGGTGAATTTGGTCGTGTACGTAGAAGTAAGTGAGGCGTGAACTGAAAAGCTCGAGAACTGCTGATGATGAAACCCACCCATGTCGAGGCAGCTGTCCAGTGTTTCCCAGCCTCATTTACATGATGAATTCACCATATAATCAAATCACATCATCCATTGGCTTCACATATACCGTTTTTATCAACGGGCAACTAAAAGTATGCTATGATGCTTTAATATTGACCGGGAGAAATGTTGTTCCAAATTGATTACTATCACCTCTTTGCTATGTCTATGAATATATCTGATGTTAATTTGCATAACAGAAATATGTGAAAGAAGTAATCATGTATCTTTATATATTGAAGGGATGAAAACAGGTGCCGGGGGGAGCACAGGAAGGTACCGTCATCGGCAAATTGGTCTTCGTTTAATTTCTCTCTCATGGGATTTGGTGTTTCTGGTTCGGCGGCTTCAGTCGCCCATAACGGCATACTTTCGATACCTAGGTTCAAGTGTCTTATTAAAGTCTTGTATATTACGCTCTCTCACCTCTCCCAGACCTGAAACAAGACACTGAATGTCACTTCACAACAGCTGGAATACGACGACCAACCGAGTAGGCGAAACGTATTTAATTTGGGGGAACCATAAGTGCAACTTTGTGGCACACCTTGTAGTTCAGAATGACTTTATTTTCGCTCAAAAATTGTGAAGCACTGTGAACTCACGCCATTCAGTAAAACAAAACATACTTCAATGATAATCTCTTCAACCATAGCCCAAATGGTACTTGGAAATACGTTTAGAGAACAAAATAGCAGAAACTCATCAAGATAGTAATAAAAAATTACTCAAACAGACTTTCGCACAACAATTTCAATCTGTAAACTTTACACGACCTGTTGTCTTGGTAACGGAACTTTTTTCTGAATACCACAGCGAACGACAGCTTTCCTCTCATTGAATAAAGTCGCTTATGTCTTAACTAACAAACTGGGCTTGGGTTTAGGCGTCCGGAGGGAGATGTTTGTCACCAAAGTGGGCCCTTTTTAGCTCCTCGGATTAGCCATTAAGCCTGTCCATTGATTGAATCATGTGATTATTTGGAGAAATACGATAAAAATTAGTTATCCCAATTGCCCAAGCATGTGGTTGTGGTCGAATAATGAGACAGCGCATATAAAACAGTGGGTGAATGAGTTGAGAATTCAACTTGCGAAATAAGCCAATCGCTTTAATTAGCTCATAACTCGTAAACAAGCACATGGTTTCGGTAATTTTATTCCCCGACGATTACAGTTACATACATATGGGGAATTAACGAGAGAGTGGTCAGGCCAAAAGGGATTGTCATTTTTCGAGATTGTATGGAGAGTAAAAGGAGTGGAACCGAATGGGCCAATCCAAACATTGATCATCTAAATTAATTGAGCCATCAGTGCAAGGTGATAACCGTCGTCCGTGTAGCTCAAGGGTAAGGGTTTGAAGTCCCTACCCGAATGTTTGCTGTTCAAGTCCTGACAGAGACACATAATAAGTACGCACTGCTGATGAGTCCCAAACAGGACGAAATAGCTGTCTAATGCTTTTTGTTAGTTATCACAAACATTCCTAGCGCAATTATATCTGATTTTCACTTCTAAAATATTCGTCCCGCATATATTGTTATATGTTTCTTGGTTAATCAGAAGTTCAAAATGCATGCAAAAAATGAGAATCCGTATTTTGACTCTTGCCGTTTTTCTGTTTTAAAATGAATTGATGCGTGATTGACATCGTCTCAAACAGAAAAGAAACACAGGCACAGTTGCATATGCGTTCGTGGTCACGTGTATTCACAGTAAATGTAACGCTCTTCACAAATTACCACTCCGTTTAGAAGAGAGTCGCGTTCATGTATCACTGGACCGTTTGGTTCATGGAGTTCATATTTTTATCTCTTGCAGATTGTCAGTTAACTCCAGTTACGGAGAACCTCCTGTTCATTGACAGTTTCAGCCCACGCTTGGTTGTCTGATGTATCCGTCGCGGGGAACCAGAGGTAACAACACATTTAGGAGGGTAACGTCCCTAACCAGCGAAGGGTAAAATATGACAGCGCGATGCCTAAAATATTAAAAGATCTGCTATCCCCCCAACACTGGGTAATTTGTTTACAGCGAGTTTGAAAAAAACGATGGAGAAAACAGTAGCCAAAATAGAAGTAATGTCACTTGCAAAGTTATTTTGCAAATAGAGCTGTCTGCCACCACCTTGGGCGAACGGCTCAATCAGTGTTAGATTATGAGGCCTGGATTGACTTATTTGATTGTTCAGAGGCACCAGGCACTCTTGACGATCTTGGCTGTGGGTTTCGCTCCTTGGGAGATCATAAGTTCCTTACTCGTTGAATGCATTTTAATGCGACAGAAGTGTTTGTGATAACTAACGAAGACTACTGGAGGCTGTTTCGTCCTATTTGGGATTCGTCAAAAAGATCATCAAGAATGCCTGGTGCCTCTGAACAAACGAATGGGTTACTCCAAGCTTAATACTCTAATATTTTGCAAACACTTCGAAATGCACCTTATACAACTAAACCAAAGTAACTTAATCAAAAGAGAATAATAATGATAACATGGAGGGGGAGCTGACAAAATACACTGGCACAAAGCACGAAGCCATAACCAGCATGTTCAAACCTTGGGGTCGGTTGATATACATTTGTCTTCAAAACTTAGATATAACAGTATATAACAGTATATATATATATATTGCCATATAGATATATTTCCAAGCTCAGCGAACAACTGAACACCATATATATATATATATATATATATGTAAATTGAAATGGGTGCTACAAATGGCATATACTTTGTATCCACTTTCTGTGGACCGCACTTCGTTCTCGAGCGATTGAGTTGGTCTTTCTACGAGTGGAGTAAACCAACTTGGGAATCAGAGAATATTTATTCATTTACTCGGGTACATGCAACATCCTGAACTCTGGCGTGCACGCTCGAGGTAGTTGACTTATCTCTGCTTTCAACACATTTAAAACGCTTTGCATTACATTTGAATTCTGGTTGTTTTTGGCCGGTACTAAATAAATTCAATGGAGGATCTTCACAAACCTCAACGCTGTGTTCATTTTAATAAACGATTTACCGTGAGATCCAAATTATTTCAATGACAANCCTAGACTGAGACGCATCAAGCAGCTTCATGTTGGATAAATGTGACATTCCCGGATGCATGGCGAGCAGGATGATCACCGAGTAGCAGCTGCTTGATGACTACAACATATTTTACAGTAACTAAGAGCCTAACTGAAAAGCGCGACATGTTTTTACTTTTCATCTAACCATTCAGGCGGGACGTCTATTAACTTTTTGTTTTCTTTGGGAAATTAGGTACATTGCTCATCAAATACCAGGCATTTTTCAGTGAGATAGACGGGAAACCAAATAGATGGGCGACTAAATCTGAACTTATTGGTAAAATCAATACATGCCCTTGTTTGTGGGGTGCTCAATAACAGCAAAACTTCAGCTAAACTCGGGCAGTCGTTATGCATTTTTAAAGCAAAGGGGAACGCATTCCGAAAGATCTATAAAGTACCAGCAAACGAATACGAAGCTCTTCATCAACGGCACTTTTCTACAACCGAGGAGATGATCACTGGCCTACTCAATCCACTCCTTTACTCTCAAAAGCGATTTGTTCTATCACGTCGTTTACCCTGGCCTTAACCTTACAGGGCCG